>CAKNYM010051573.1:217539-253137 GCA_932195095.1 Andricus curvator | reverse complement strand
GATGCCCATTTCGTTGCCGTCTACCTGCATCCCCCACTACTCAACATTCTCTCACGCAGCTGAGGACCTTTAGACTAGACTAAAATGCTGCCGCCGATCCTTGCCAGTTGGAGTATTTTGCACTTAATCAGGGATAGAATATGAAACGTAGCATTTCTTAATTTTGTAATTAGTAATTTAGAAGTATCGTTTTAGTGATCCACGATTTTTGGCATGTTAATCACTTCTGAATTTAGCGCCACTATAGCAGTTGAGGAAAACTAGAGGAAAAGTGAGGAAGGGGCGAAGCCCATTTCGTTGCCGTCTACCTGCATTCCCCTCTACTCAACATCCCCTCACGCAGCTGAGGTCCTCTAGACTAGAATAGACTGCTGCCGCCGACCCTTGCCAGTGGGAGTACTTTGTACTTAGTCAGGAAGAAAAAATTGAAGCATAGCCTTTTTTAATCTTGTAATTAGTAATTGAGAAATATTTTTTTCGAAATCTACGATTTTTGGTATGTTCATCACTTCGGAGTTTAGTGTCTCTACATCTAACAGTGAAGGAAAACTTGAGGGAAAATGAGGACAGGGCGATGCCCATTTCATCGACGTCTACCTGCTTCCCCCACCATCCAAAATCCCCTCACACAGCTGAGGACCTCTAGACCGCTGCAGCTGACCCTTGCCAGTGGTGGCACTTTGTACTTAATGAAGAATAAAATACGAAACATAACACTTTTTAATTTTGTAATTAGCAGTTTAGTAATATTGTTTTTGAAATCCACGATTTTTGCAATGTTAATCACTTCTGAGTTCAGTTCCACTATAAGAGTTGAGGAAAACTTGAGGGAAAGTAAGGAAGGGGCGATGCCCATTTGATCCTCGTCTACCTGGTTTCCCCACTATCCAACATCGGGGTCACGCAGCTGAGGTACCTCTGGATTCGAGAGTCTAGAATGCAGCCGCCGACCCTTGCCAGTGGGGATACTTTGTATCTAATCAGAAATAAAATATGAAACATAGCATTTTTTTAATTTTTCAATTAGTGATTTAGAATTTTTTTTTAATCTACGATTTTTAGCATGGCATTTACTTCTGACTTTAGTGCCACTACAACAGTTAAGGAAAACTTGAGGGAACGTGAGGGAGGGGCGATGCCCATTTCATAGCCGTCTACCTGCTTCCCCCACTACCCAACATCCTTGCCAGTGGGGATACTTTGTACTTGATTAGGATTAAAATACGAGACATTAAATTTTATAATTTTGCAATCAGCAATTAAAAATATTGTTTTCGAAATCTACGATTTTTGGCACTTCGGAATTTAGTGCCACTTAACAGTTAAGAAAAAACATAAAGGAAAGTGAAGAAGGGGCGATGCCCATTTGATCTTCGTCTACCCGCTTGCTCTGCCCCCACTATCTAACTTCCCCTCACGCAGCTGTCTTAATTTTACAAAACATCTTCGGAAGTTTTATGTTGGTATACGTTTCGTGAAATGATGATAAATGTACGAAAATTAGTATAAATGTAGGAAAATTCAGTTGAAAATTACCTCATCCTTTATTACAATTATGGTGTAAATAAAATATTTGGTGGCCCGAAGACGGACCGGTCATTTAAATCGGCCCTTCTTAATGCTACCAAAGATTTTTTAAAAAGAAAAATTGTTTCTTTCCTTTCAAACTTGCAGGAAAATACAAAATAATTGGTAGTTTATTGGACCATAAAATGTTTTAAACAAAGGCAAAAAAGTGCATTCCGAGCCCAGCAAGTCACAATTTTGGAAATTTTTTAATACAGTGTATTAAAAATTTCTGTAATTACATCTGAAAATTTGATAAGTTATTGCGGAATGTTTCTACATTTATCATCATTTTACGAAACGTATATCAAAATAAGACTCCCGAACAAATTTTATAAAAGAAAGACAGAAATGTCTAAGAGTGCACTTATTCTAATTTTTAAATTATTACCGTTTTAAGTTCCAAAAATCATAGATTCTGAAAACAATTTTTTTAAATTACTAATTACAGAAATAAAAATTGTTATCTTCCGTACTTTATTGTTCATCAAGTACAAAGAACACCCGCTTATAACCAGTGGCGGCACCAGTCTGGTCGTTTGGGTGGCCACTTTTATCGCCGGAAAAAATTTCCGGTTAGTTCCCGTTTTTTTCACGGTTCAAAAAAGTTGTTTCCGGTATTTTAAATTAAAAAGTTGAAACTGTTAAAGCTAAAGTTTTGTTTCATATAATGTAATCAAAACTATACTGTAAATTAATGAAGCAGCCGAAATTGAACTTGAAAAGAGACGAATTTTGAACAAAATAGTCAAATTTTCATCCGAATAGTTGAATTTGCAATCCTGAGAAAGATGAATTTTAAACCTAATGCTCGAATTTTCAAACATAAAGGATTAAAAATGAACCACAAACAGTTGCATTTTTACCCAAATATTTGAACTTCCTATTGAAACAGACGAGTTTTTAACAAAATAGTTACATTTTTAACCAATCATTCGAATTTTAAAGTCAAAAAGACGATTTTTTAAAAAGAAAGTTCAATTTTTAACAGAAAAGTTCATTTTCTGTCAAGAAAGATGAATTTTCAATCAAAGCAGATGTTTTTTCTACAATAAATGACGAATTTTCCACAAATATATTTGAATTGTCAACGGATGTTTTTTAACAAAATAGTTTAACGTTGACCCAAAAAGAATTGACTTTATACCAAAAATAGTTGAATATTCTGATTGGATTCTATTATTACAGTTCGTATACAAGCTGCTGTCGAAATCAAAACTAACTATTAATTCATCAACTTTAAGGTTTTTAATTGAAAATTAAATAAGTCTTGGTTGACTTGAAAATTCTGATTCATTTCTCGGTTTTTCCCAGATATTCAAAAATTCCTTGTCATTTCCCAGTTTTCTGGATGGATGATCTGTATTTCATTTTAAATATCTTCCTGCGAGTTTATAATTGATAATTTTTAACGTGATGAGAATTATGCAAAATTATGCGACGAATCATTTAATAATGATAAATTCATGATTCCCTCAGGGCTTCTATGAAGAAATTAAATACAGAAATATGTTAGCTGAAGGACAGGACCCTTGTCTCGAAAAGTAAAGTCATACTGATTTCTAAGGGATGTCCCTCGGGATGAGGCAAAGTTATCGTATATATTAATACAATAAATTTATAATGCACAAAAAAGATAATCAACATTAAAATTATAATTTTAAATGTCGGCATCTTCTGACAAGTTTTTAGTTCCTGTCTAGCATTTACTTTTCACTTTTGCGAAAATTGAGGACACATTTTTAAAAAAATCAGGTTTTTATTTTATTAAAATTTTATTTTTATAGGAATGTACACGTTATTTGAAGAAATAATTGAGAGTTAAAAAATATATTTCATAAGAAAAAATGTAATAATTGAAAGAAAATCCTTTAACCTTTAAGTATGGACGTGCGGTCTCACAGACCGCACCATGGTTCTGATATGTGGGTCCCTCCCTCCACTGATGTAAAAGATTATTGATAATAAAAGTTGATAAAATCGATTAATTTCTTACTCATTCTAATGTCCCTTCATATACTTGTATATGTTAGATAACAAAAACTTCTACTCTTATTTAATTAGATATAAATATATAGGTGTGTGACCTCAGATCCACATTAGTGCAAAAATGAAAAGGAAAGCTCAACGGTGTTAAGTCAATAGCAGTTAATACACATATATATCAACATACAAAAAAAAATTTACTCAATCGGTTGTAAATTGTACCTCTAGATCTAGAAAGGTTTCTTGTCTTCCCAATAAAATTAGGTTGATTAGACTTAGCACCGTTTACCATTCCCCTCTACAATTCAGTAACAAAGATATCTTATAATTGAAAACAAATGAGAATCTACACTCTCGAAATATCGATGATTAAAGGATCTTCTTAACATCATCAAGGTCTTTTTATTTGGTCTGGAGTATGTCATCTTATACCTTTTACGTTATTTAAGTATTTATTTACTCAGACGCATAACATCGCATTCTAACTTTCACCATCTATTAATAAGAAATTACTTTTTAACGTAATATAGCATTAGATGTTTTTGTAATCCATAGTTAATTGCAAGTCTTTTTTACTTCCTTTTTTATTATTACATTCTTTCAATTACTTACATATCATGTTTCTTAACGAAATTAAAACTCAATACCCCGACTCATTCACTGATGTTAAAAAGCTTATCAATTTCAACAAAACAATGTATATTATTAAATCCAGAGAAACTTTTCTAGTTAATTGTCGCAGCCATAGTTTATTACCAAAAAATATAACTAATGCTACCAACAATTTAAGAAGTTTACAGTTTTTTAGTAATCGTGCCAAAAATCATGTTAAATTTATGTTAGACTCCTTAGAACGTCGTTTATTGAATGATGAGATTAAAGGTTTAAATACTCATTTAGAATTTCTCACTAAGAATTTCAATAATGTTAAGATTATCTTAAGAAACTCTTTACCATCCAATATCTATAGTAAAATTTTAGAAAATCAACTTAATAATAATGAAAAGATTTTTCTATGCACACAACGATTAAATAAAAAACTCCAAACTTCACTTTCCAATGGTAGCTTTCATGAACGATTAAACATTAATAAAGACAAAGATATAATCAATGCAGGTCAGAATGATCCCTGGATCGTTAATTTAAGTGATAAAAAAATTCCAGATGAAGTTAATGACGTTTTAAGATTGGGAATTAAATTTAGTTCAACCTTTTTAACTAATAAACGAAATATAGTTTTTGATATAGTTAAAGATGTTGAGTCTCATATTAGATTGATTGAAAATGTAGACGATCGGGATATGCTTAAGCACAGAGTTCTTAATTCGGCACAACATTTTTTACAGAATAATAAAATTTCACTGTCTGATAGGTTTTTTGCACAAAGTGTTAAAAAACACAATGTTTTATTAAATCAAACAAACAACTTTTAATTACACATGCAGATGAAGGTAACATAACTGTTGTTCCTAATAAAGAAACGTATAATAAGAAAATGCATAATTTATTAAACGATGTCAACATATGAGAAATTAGATGAAAATCCTGAAAAAGAACTAAAAAAATAAAGTTTTAGATACTTAAACTCATGGCCATTACGACCTGTTGTTTCTCTAATTAATACTCCCACTTATAAAATGGCTAAGTCATTTAATGATATTCTCAAAAAAGCTTTATTGGTACCTGAAAGTCAAGTTAAAAATTCTTTCGAGTTCAAAAACGTAATAGTTAAAAGAACAGTTCCTCCTGATTAAGTTTTTAATGAATCAAACAGTTTTTCAATTTAATAATAATTTTTACCGACAAGTGCATGGAACTCCTATGGGTTCTCCCATATCACCTGTTTTAGCTGACCTTGTTATGCAATATTTAGAGTCAATAGTTATGAAAAATTCATATTTTACCATTCACACATATTTTCGATATGTCGATGACATTTTTATTATTTTACCTAAGGGTAAATTAGATTATGTTTTACACCAATTTAATTCTTTCCATCCGAGGCTTAAATTTACACATGAAATAGAAACTAACAATTACATTTCCTTTTTAAATGTTAAAGTTATTAAAAACAATGATGGCACTATTATCACGGATTGGTACAAAAAAGATACTTATTCAGGCAGATACATTAACTTATTTTCTAACCATCCTATTCAGCATAAAATAGCTATTATTGAAAATCTCGTAGACACTTCGTTTAAATTATCACATGAATCTTTTCACAAGTCTAATATTGAATTTATAAAAAATATTTTGTTTCTTAATAATTATCCAAAAGAGTTTGTTCAAACACACATTAATAATAAAATAAAAACCCTTAAAGATTCTTTACCACAACAAATTAATTCACATCTAGATTATAATTTAGATTTCAAACGTATTGTTTCTATACCTTTTAATGGTAGTTTGTCTCTTGAAGTAAAAAGAATTTTGAGTGAATTCAACATAAAAACAACATTTAGGATTGATTCTAAACTTGATAAGTTCATAGAACTAGGCAAAGATTCTCTCGACATTTTTCAGCTTAGTAATGTAGTATATAAAATTGCTTGTTTAAATTGTGATAAATGCTATGTAGGTGAGACCGGTATATTACTTTCCACTAGAACTAAAGAACATCACGATAATTTTAGACACAATCCTAAGAACCATAAAGTTATTGCAAAACATCAGGTTGAAACTGGTCATCAATTTGACTGGGAACATGTATTGGTTTTACAGCATGAACCTAATGAGTTTAAAAGACTTCTAGCGGAAATGTTCTTTATTAAGAACGAGAGTGATAATTGTTCAAATATAAAAACTGATCTAAATAATTTTAGTCCATTATACAACGTAATACTAGATTCTTTAATGTAAGACCCAATGTTTTTCCTTAAGCATATTTTTATCATCATTTGATTATTATTGTTACAATTTTAGTAGTTGTTAATTTGATATTAATTAATTTTTCTACCAATAATTTCTTACTTAGACTTTATAAAAACAAAATTACAAATTTTAATTAGAATTAAGGAACCTGATATTTCTGACTTACTATGTTACTGCACTTTTATGTTTCTATTACTTCATGCTCTTACCTGCATTCACTTGATGTTAAACCTTACCATGGGGCAGTACGTTTGTTCTGTCTTCCATTTCAAATTTAAAAAGAAAATGCCTTAAATAATTTTTTAATATTGTCCGTGATGTCATAATAATGGACCTTACTACTTTTCAACATCTCAAAGTTAAAATATTAAAAGCTCAGGTAAATAATTTCACAATTTTTAATCTTTTTCTCAACCTGATTTTTTAATTCATATATGTTTCGTTATGTATATGAAATGGGTTCTCTTTCTCTTCATTTACAATTTCATTATTTTCTTCACATAACTAAATTGAGATGAGAATCTTGTAAGAGTAAGAATCTTTTTTGACTACGACATTTTGGCTTCTGCCATTTTTTTTTAAATAAGGGACTTTTATATGACTTGGATTCCTGTTTCCTGAAGAGGAGAGCATTTGACTCTCGAAAAATCGATGATTAAAGGATCTTCTTAACATCATCTAGGTCTTTTTATTTGGTCTGAAGTATGTCATCTTACACCTTCTACGTTATTTAAATCTAGATTAAATAAATGTGAAAATCCTTCCAAAAAGAATCGAGGAATCTTGAAAACAAAATTTCACAATCATTCTCTAATTTCTCTTAAAAGTGGGTTAACAGATCCAACATTTCATTTACCGTACAAAAAAAATCTTTCTAGCAAACTGAGCCTTAGTTCCAGATTAATGTTTATTTGTCCAAAATAAATCTTTTTCACAGACTACAGACTATACACACTCATAAATATCTGGCACGCCGCGAATCAGCAGCAATATAGGTAAAGTTTTCGTGGTCGTGATAAATCTCACAGTTCGCGGCATGAGTACTGTGTATGGGGTAGATAGGGTAAGGAGGGGGAGGGGCAAGGTGTAAGTTTTAACAGTGGGATCAGGAACATCTCTGCATTTTGGGTAAGGACCAAGAAAGCGAGCCTCTACTTTCGACTAAGGGTTACAAGTTCGACCCTGTTGTTGGTCTCTTGGTAGCCAGGTTGGTTTCCAGTTTACCAACAAGTTCTCGAGCTTCTTGCTCATTGTATTAGATACACTTGGCTGTGGCTTCGCAGACAGTCCCTTCTTGGCTCGTTTATCGTGCACGTGTAATTGCAGTTATTTCAGTCCGCCAGGTCCATTTTGACCATGATGGTCATGATATGGTCACGTTATGGTCGACCGAGCGATTTGACGCCTGAAATGGTGGAGGACCACAGAAGAGGCCAGCAACCGCGGGACGTAATATGCTTTTGAAGTTGAATTTATTCTTCCCACATAATACATTGGTCATGAGCCTCTTATTCTTACACTCGAAAAAAAATTATCTTGGACCAAAAAAAATTGGTTTTTTGAATATACATGAAAATTTGGTTGAATGAAACAAATTCTGGTTGATTTAGCAAAATATTTGATAGGCCAACAACATTTTTTGGTTGGATCAACCAAAAAGAAAGAAAATATTTGGTTGAAACAACCAAAAAATTTGGTTGGGTCAACGAAATATTTAGTTTTCTGTTTAATGAACCGAGGGGTTAATTACTCCCGCAATCTGGTGTACACTTTCTATTCAATCTTATGCAATCTCATGCAATCTTTTACAATACCTTGTAATCCCTTATTAGGAAAAAATATTACAGGCGATTCATTATAGCTCTATTATGTTTTTCCTATAATGAATTTCTTATAATTTTTCGCGATTTTATAAAATTCGTTATAGAAAATCATCGTAAGGAAGTCAGGTTAGAAAGAAAGAATTTAAAAATATTGAAAGAGTTGATGCAAAAAATAAAGAAAGTACAGACCAATCATTTATTTGTTTATGTAGGGTTACGACAAATTTTAAGTAAGTTCAAGGAATTCCAGAGATTTCCACAGATTTTAGACAATTTTGTCAGATTTCACAAAAATTTTACAGCATTTCAAAGATTTCCAAACATATCACGAGGATTAAAAAGGATTTTTAAATATTCCAACTAATTTTAAAAGATTTTGTCGGTTTTCAAGATATTTGAAATTTTTTCAGGAATTTAAGGATTTAAATAGGGATTTCAAGGAATTTCGAAACACTCTAAGGGATTACAGAGGTTTTCAAAGATTTCCAAACATTTCCGAGGTTTTTAAGGAAGTCAAAAAATTTTCAGGAATTTTGTAGAATATTGTAGGATTTCCGAAGATATCGATATTTCTAGTGAACTTTATAAAATAAATGTAATAAAGTTTAATTTGAAGGAATTCCTAGCGAATTTAATGATTTCATGGAATTTTAAGGTTTTCCAAGGAATTTCACAAGATTGAAGGATTTAAAAAATTTATAGAGATTTAAATGTTTTTATTTTCAGAGAAGTTCAGTGAATAAGTTTAATTTAATTTGAATTGCAGAAATTTGTCATGGATTTCAACAATTTCATCAGATTTAATAACAATTCCATGCAATTTTAATGATTTCCAAATATATCAGGAGGTTTCAAGGGATTTCAAACGATTTCAAAAAATTTTCAGGGACTTCCACAGATTTTGAAGCTTTCAAGCATTTTATGGGATTTCCGAATATTTCTAATAATTTTAAAAGATTTTATCGGTTATCAAGAGATTTGAAGTGATTCTAGATGATTTTCACGTTTTTCAAAGTTGATGAAGGGATTTCAAGGAATTTTAGGGTATTTCAAGAAATTTTAGAAGATTTAAGGATTTTATTAAATCTCCAAGGATTTCAACGGATTTCTAGAGATTTAAACGTTTTTTTAGAGTACTTTGATAAATTTGTTTGATATTAATTATATTCAAGGGTTTTCAAATGATTCATACTTCTTTGAATGGATTTTTACGTTTTACCATTATTTCAAG
Organism: Andricus curvator; assembly: GCA_932195095.1. NCBI lineage: Eukaryota > Metazoa > Arthropoda > Insecta > Hymenoptera > Cynipidae > Andricus > Andricus curvator. The sequence continues at coordinate 243,657 of CAKNYM010051573.1, read as the reverse complement.
GGATTTTGAGGGATTCTAAAGGATTTTAAGAGATATGAAAACATTCAAGGGATTTAAAAAAATTATTTAGGATTTCCAAAGATTTCAAGGCATTTCTAGAGAACTTTGGAATATAAATTTAATTGAATTGAATTTAAAATTCCACAGATTTCACATTAAATCTTCAAGGACTTTAAGGGATTTCACAGATTTTTAGGGATTTCAACGATTTTTCTAGAAAACTTCAATGATAAGTTTCATTTAACTTATATTCAAGGGTTTTCAAATTACTTACACTTTACGAAACAAATTGAATGGATTTAATTTACTTTCAACTTTCATATGAGATTATATGAGCGGTCTAAAGTAAATAGTTTCTTTGCATTTATCATTTATTCCTTCAGTATTTGGGTATTATTTATTATGATGATGATTATCCTACAATTGTACAATACTTTTGCAATCTCATGCAATACTTTGCAATCTTTTGTAATCCCATACAATGCAATCAAAAAAATATTAATAAATAAAAGTCTTAGGTCTTTGGTTCTCCTTTTCATTGACATGTACCACTGATCCTCTTGCCCTTTTTAGTCTCTTCTGTGATTCATTTCTACTCTATGATTGTTTTAAAAATAGTTTTTTAAATTAGAAAAATCCAATTAAATTATGAAAATGTATATATAAAAATAAATGAATAAAAGTCTTTATTCTTTAATTTTCCTTTCCATTGACATTTACAACTGATTCCCTTCCCCTTTCCAGTCTTTTGTGGGAATTTTCAGAAGTCTTTTCCTTTCATATCTTCAAAATGGTGAGCTATGATTTCTTTGAAAGTAGTTTAGGAAAAATGATTTATTTTATTATATTATACACATAGTTATTCATACAGAAAACTGTAAACTATTGTACAGAATGTGAGTGTACGATTCACATTTAGCATTGAAAATTACTGATGTTTTAATTTTGGACAATTTTTCAAATGAAAATCAAAATGGAAGACATATGAATATCTAAACATATTATTATAAACATACAAATAATAAGCCTAAAACTGGGAGTTATAGTAAATAGTAAATATTTTCAATGGTATTGGCTAAAGGTGCATTACCATATAATATTAAAATTTATACATTCAAATGCCCATGATGAGGGTCTCCATTTCTGTCTCCGTGATCAGGATCACTAAGAATAAAAGCGTTTAAAAAAGGTTCATCTATATAATAAAATTCTTTTTCTTCTGGGCTCAGCAGAATAGAAATTTGGGATACATGATTTCTGTTTAGTTTAACCGGTTCAAACTGTCGATTAAATATTCCACGAATATAATTATTAGTGTCAAGTGTTCCAAAGATGAATCCATCGTCTGCTTCTATCAGAGGAATATCTGAGTCAATTCTTTGAAAACGACCAGCTTCCATCGTTAGAAAATAAAAATTATTATCGAAACGAACATGTGATATTCTGATTCTAACAGCTCTATTCCTGGCAGGAGATCCATGTCTTTCCCGCGAAAGGGATACCGATCTTCCTTCGGAATATCCTAACTCTGTAAGAAGAAATAGAAATTTATAATGTAATATATTAATTAGACCGACTCGAACTTCGACAAAGTGTTGTTCTATATGGGTAATTCTCTACAGACAGTGCTCTTTCGTCTCCAAAGGGTAAATTATCAAAACTATTGTCTGTATGAGATGTGTCCGGAAAGTATCCGACCTTGTGCTCTAACTTTGCACCTAGTTGTTCTGTTGTCAAAAATAGGTATTTAACATTTAGAGAAGGCCTCTGCGAGGACCCCTATTAAGTAACTCCTCCCACTTTAGGAATCACTCCTTAAAGTAATTTATCCGAATACCTAACAACTGCATCATCGCATTATGTTTTATTTCCTCTACATCTTGAAAACATTTTTCTTTCAGAGGATACTTCAATTTGGGAAATAGCCAGAAATCACAGGGTGACAAGTCAGGTCTATCTACGACCTACGGAAGTTGTGTAATCCGTGTTTCACCAGAAATTGCTGAATAAGCTGCAAAAAAAGGGCAAGTGCGTTGTCGACCCCTGGAGTACGACCACTATAAACCGTCCAAACCACTTTATAATACGAGTGAAACTCATAGACTAATCATTATATACTTTCCAAATCATAACGATAGTTTCCGAACATGAATGACCAATTTTATGGCAAAATTCAATGCACACTCCTTGTTCGGTGCTTTCCATCATTCTGAAATGCGACGCGTACGTGGTCAGACATTTACACAACTGCTTATATATTTGACTAAAGATTCGCAGGTCCGTGTCACTTAGTAGGGATCCTGAAAAAGCCCCCCCCCCCTAAATATAAAATATATGTTTTTGACAATGGCACAACTAGGTAAAAAGTTAGAGCACAAGGTCGGATACTTTCCGGACACATCTAGTATTCTAAAACTTTTGGGAGAATTTTCTGTTGTTTTTTATTGACGTAACATCACTTTTGGCTTCTTTTAGGGAAACCCGATAATAAACCATCACCTTGCCGAAATTTTTGTTTCAAACAAATAATTAAAAACTAAGGGGGTTACATTCATAATTTTATTGTATATAAAGATATATCAAAATCCGCAAATATAATATTTAAACGCTTTGATATTAATTATAATTAAAAAAATTATGTTTTTTTTTGCATAAGATTATTATTCTGTGTCTATTTCTTTTTTATGGTTAAACATTGTATAGCATTGCTTTATTTGATTAAATAATAAGCCTTATTGGAGGAATGTGGAAAAATTCAAAATGTCAAAATACTCTAGGAGTGCTACAAACTAGTTCGTAGCGTGAATATATTTACAGGCTCCTTTTTGATTCTACTAAATTTAACTTGAACTAGAAAATACAATTTGGAAAAATTTTTGAGAAATAACGTTATTATTTCAAAAGTGCCCTGTATGTGGAGAATTGCCCATATATTGGATGGTAGTTTAATTAATAGGAATATATTTGTCATTTGGTAATTTCGGCGACTTATTACTTATTTGACATCAATAAAAAATTCTTAATATCACCGTTTCTAAAAAAGATTTGAAGCCATTTACAAAAATCTTGAAAAATTTTCAAGCAATGCATGATTTGACCTTTGGAAATAGATATTAGAGTATTTTTTGAGAAATAAATATATTTTGCTCTAATTTATGAAGGTCTGGTAAATTTTTTTTTCAAAAAGTGGCTGTGATCAGTGAAAAGGGCATGCAAAATTCTATCGAAAGAGATAATATCCACACAAAATCAAAAAATTTCACACTCTCTCCTTCAGTAAACATTACAAACGACAAATTTTCGTTTTGATTATTTGTTTGGTTTGATACATTGGGAAGAATAGGGTTCCTCGATTGAAAAATTTCGAATGAGAGGCAAATATAATACAATCAAAAATGTACTTAAGATAATAAATATAATATTATAAGATTTTATACCGTTATACTTACCAAATAAAGTAAGGGCAGAAGCCCAAGTTAAGAACAGGTTAATAGCGAACTTCATCCTCTCTAAGTATAGAGGAAACTGCACGATGAAGTATTTTTAAGCAACTAAATATTCTGACGTTTCGTTAAAATATATATGAAATATCCTCGCTATCTCGTTAATTCTTCTTAATTACAAAATGATGTCATATAACATTTTGTTTTCTAAGAGAATTAAGTTTCATTCAGGTTTTGGCAAACAATCGTTTCACCTTGACACGTCAACATATGACTATGCTTGTAAAGCGCTCAATATTGCGATACACCTTATCAGTTATTTACAATGCAAAAAACAAATTTGTAAAGTGATGATACCTAAGATAGCAAATAATGAGTAATATAACATTGACATCACGCACCGTGCAAGATATGTTTATCTTTTGAAAATCATAAATTAATCGTCACATATTTCTTAAGAAAATTATATGTTTTTCAAGTAATGTGGGGACAAATATGCATAATAAAATATATCAAGACACTTTTTTAATTGAGTTTTTGAATTTTTTTGAAAACATTTCAAAAAGCTGTATTATACATTATAAAACTTGTGAAGGACTGAATGTTATAAGCAAAATGATTTTAGTAATAAGTTGCTGGGAATGGAGGATGGATGGTGTAATATAATCCTGCCAAGTTGTATAATGTCTAAAATGACATTTAAAAATTTATTTTAAACATTTCTGTAGGGTATTTTAGAGAAGAAATTTCTTTATATTTTTTATTATGAATATTTTTCCCCGAATGACCTGTCCAACTTTGATTTCACAAATCATTGAATTCACAAAGTACACAAAAAGAATGTCATAAAATTATACTACCTAAGATACAACATAATGAGTAATATAATCTTGAAAACACGCACATTGAAAAAGTTGGTTTACCTTTCAAAAATCATAAATTATTCGTCACATATTTCCTATAAAATGTAAATTGGATATTTAGGATTCCGCAAAATAGAATTCAGACAAAGGGTATTTCTAAAATTGATTTCATCAATCTGGAGCTTAAAAACTAAAAAAAAATGTAGTGTACTACATCTCGGAAGTATTTTATGTTTTTCCTGTAAATTAAAAATCTGATCATAGAGATTTTTTTTGACTGTCATGACATAAACAATTTCAATCTCGTATCTTGAGCAGTTTTAAGTGGACATTCTTTAGATGATGTACGCTTAATGATTAATTTTATAAGCAACTGAACATTCCGAATTTTCACTATAGAGTATATATACTAGTCGCTAACACATTTCCTCTTCCAAATCACTTTACGTAATTTTAGTATGGATTGGAGAGGTGAAAAAGGTTTCTCCTGATATGTATTTCTTCGTATTTCATAAATTTTTAGCGTTACTGTGTCAAACCTTGAAAAATCGTGTTGCATAAAATATTTTCTTCTAACAGACTTAAGTTATAATTCAGGATTTCGCAAAAACCAAGAAATGGAAAAGTTGCGTGTGTTTTAAATCATATATATTTCTGAATACATACTAAAAAAAATGCTAAACCTTATCGTACATTTCAAGAATTGTATGAATACTTCTTTTCAGAGCCGAAATTTGTTTAATAAAGTGTAGAAAACTCTATTTAAACAATTTAATTTTTGTGTATTTAGAAGTTTTGCCTCAACACCGATCAGACGATGTACGTCCAAATGATGATTTAGTGTGCCTTGGATTAATATTTTTTGATATTCAAGAAAATACACACACTTAACTAATTCTAAAAGTGTTCACAGTATAATTTCTTGACGGTTTTTTTACGGCGTTTCCCAACAATTTTTTTATCAATATAGAGCTACAAAAAAATGCAGTTTTGTCTGGTTTGACCAATGCCTTTTTCGTAATAGTATTTTTTAGGATTTAATTCGACTCCGCTAAGTTTCGAACGTGTTTTTTTTTAAATTTAAAATCTGATGTTAGAGAGTGTTCGTGACTGTCATGACTAGTGATGGGCGCTGCTCGGTATTTCACAGTCATGACCAATCCTGACCGGTCATGACGGTAAATGTTGGTAAAACGCGGTCAGACCAAAATATTTCCACCAGAAAAGGCTTTTTTATAGAGAAAAGTGGTTTAGTTGTTAGGACATACCCTATACTAAACTCGCACAAGAAGTTTTTCGGTTCTAAATGTTCCAGTTATTCTCAAAGTAATAAAAATTCCAAAAAGCTGAGCATAGCAGACGACACTTTTTACAGTTTCGCGCGAGTTTCGAGGAGAATTTGAAAATGACACTTTACAAATTACATTGAAAATTTGTTGCACTTACTAAGTAATATTTTTAAAATAATATTTAGTAGTATGCTAAGTTATTTTGAATATCATTTTAATGAATATGTCACTTAAACATTAAGTTAAGTACTGTGTATCGCATAGGTTATATTCCCTAAATAAAAATACTGTTTTTTTGTCTTTAAATAAAATAACATTGATATCTAATTATTATGAATGTAGATTTATGAGTAATTTGTGTAAATAATTTATTATTTATTATTATTTATATGTGACGAAATTCCATAAGGCAATTATTATAATTAAAAATGGGAACAATGACAATACAAGTAATAACAAATAATACATTATTTACAAAAATTACTCATAAATCTAAATTCATAATAATTAGATATCAATTTTATGTTATTTAAAGACAAAAAAACAGTATTTTAATTTAGGGAATATAACCTATACGATACACAGTACTTAACTTAATATTTAAGTGTCATATTCATTGAAATCTTATTCAAAATAACTTAGCATACTACTAAATATTATTTTAAAAATATTACACTTGTAGTTATTTATAACTTCAAGAAAAACCTAGAAACACTACCCGAATCGGGTAGTGTCACGCCTACCCTGAAAGGGAAATGGTTTAATGGTATATACTTAATAAATGCAACAGATTTTCAATGTAATTTGTCGATTTGTAAAGTGTCATTTTCAAATTCCCCTCGAAACTCGCGTGAAACTGTCAAAAGTGTCGTCTGCTATGCTCAGCTTTTTCGCATTTTTATAACTTTGAGAATAACTGGAACATTTAGAACCGAAAAACTTTTTGTACAAGTTTAGCATAGGGTATTTCCTAACAACTAAACCACTTTTTTATATAAAAAAATCTTTCCTGTTGGAGATATTTGGGTCTGACCGCGTTTTACCAACTTTTACCGTCATGACCGGACATTACCGGTTAGGTCAGGTATTACCACAGTCAGCCCGAGCAGTGCCCATCACTAGTCATGACATTATACCAACATCGATTATGCGTGTGTTCAAAAACAAAATTTGAACACCCTTGTATAATAATGAAAATATCGAATGGATTTTTCAACATTCATATTCTTTCATCTCGTGGAAAATTGGGTATGCTTGGTTATCCGCGCTCGAAGATGTTTTAAAAATTTCTTGTATGCAGATTTTTTTCATTTTTTTACATTCCTCGAGGTTACAAAATTTTTTCAAATTTTTTTGCGGATTTTAGTACGTCATTTTCTAAGAGATAATTCTCATTTAATTCATCCCTGTTTTTGGAAAAAATTCTTAACATTTGTGCAAATAGGAGAATTTTTTCGGGTACTCGAAAACTTTCCAGTGACAAAAATGTGTTAGAAAAAATGACCAAGACATAGGAATCGAAACTGGAATGATAGGAAATTTACCAAATTTGAAATTTGTTATTTTATATCATTTTTCTGGTATATTTCTATGCTAAAGGAAATTTTAAATGTCGCTGTATTTTCGATTTCAATTTCTGGGTTTTGGCAATCTTTTCCCCAGCACATTTTTGTCACTAGAAAGTTTTTAAGTACCAGAAAAAATTCTGCTTCTTCTATTTGCATAGGTGTTAAGACTTTTTTCCGAAAGCAGGGGTGAATTAAATAGAAATTATTTCTTAGGGAATGGTTGATAAAAATCCGCAAAAAATTGGTTAGACTTTCTCATCTCAAAGAATTTAAAAGAATGAAACTCATGATTTATGAACTCAGCAAACAAACAATTTTTTAAACATTTTTTGTGAAAGTGGGTAACCAAGCTGCATATCTATCCATTCGAAATTAATTATATTTTTTGTGATCTCAATAAGCTAGTTTTTCGCATTTTGTTGATTTTGAGTTCTGGAATTTTTTATTTTTGACCAACTTCAATGAACCATTTCGGTTCTCTGTACTTAGGAATTTTTTGACAGTCATGGAATGAAAAATTTCGAATTTGTATGGTTAGCAGTTTTAAGTTCACATCCTTCAGCGGTCCTTAATATTCTTCGACATTTAAAAACCAAATTTGTACACCCTTAATTAATTATAAAAATATCCAATAGATTTTTTAACATTCATATTACTCTATCCTGTAAAGAATGAAATAATATATAAAAATATCGGTTTTCATGACAGATGTGATAAAAAAACTAAGGCAAGGGAAAAACATATATAAAACAGGCACATAATACAGCATTTTTTTATTTAGACCATCAACATCTGATATTACAACTCATGGAGACATTAAATTTATTTTAAATTTTGGTTTTCAGTCAAAAAAATATGCTACAACGTTTTGATCCGATTTCGGTTTATAAAACGGAATTGCTTTGATTTTCTTTGACTTGACTACATTTAAAAACCATTTATACCTCCGTATTGAATGTGACGATTTGTGCCTCTGCGATGAATAATCGCGTCTCGAAAACGTTCGTCTATATAATAAAACTCTTTTTCTCCTGGGCCCAACAGTACAGGAATATCAGTTAAAGAAGATCTGTTTAATTTAACCAATTCGAACTCTCGATTGAATATTCCACGAATATAATTAATTCTGTCAAGTGTTCCAAAGATGAATCCATCATCCGCTTCTAACAAAGGAATAGTTGGGTCTATTCTGTAACGATGACCATGTTCTATTGTTACAAGAAAAACTCTATGATCGAGTTTCACATCTGCTATTCTGATTCCAACAGCTCCATTCCTGACTGGCGAAACATTTCTTTCGCGAAAAGAAGAACTTGAATTTCCTTCGCAATATTCTATCTCTGTAAGAAGAAATAGAAATGACTGAGGTAAAATATTGGGACTATCGTATGGGATCGGACTCGAACTTCAGCAAAGTATTAGTTTGTTCAAAAAATCAAGTGCTTGATGTAAAGAAAATAGAGAACTCTTCAAAAAACAATGTAACTTATAAAAAGAAATGCAGCTTAAAATGAAACAAATTTTCTATTGATTAAAAAAGTTGAATAGTTGAAATACACAAAGTTATATGTATCATGGCATTACTTAGTTCTCTAGAGGACTAAATGCAACATTACTTTGATGTGACGTCACCAATCGCGAAAAGACCAATTTAGATTCTTCTGAACGAACGTGTAAGTCGCAAGTTCCGTTGCGAGTATTGGCGAAAAGTATTTATTTCGAATGATCCATATCCTTTTCATGTAAAAATCGGTGGTATAATGAAGAATAATCAAAGAAACGCATTTTCTTGGGTCCAGGATTTTTTTTAGTGTAGTTTAGGGGTAAAATTTTCGTCATTTCGTAATTCCGGCGATTTGTAGCACTTTTAACAAAATAACTGTTTGATCCTCAAAAGTAAAAGTTAAAAATGAGCAGGCTTCTTTTAAAACGCACCATATTTTTCGTTTTTTTGCCTGAATATAAAAGATAAGATTTTTGCTTCAAAACCCTTGAAAATGAAAGTGCCTTTTCATTTTCATTCAATAAAAATGCAGAAAATATACAAGAATTTTAGAATTTCAAATCTAACCATCATTATAATTATAAAAATTATACAATTGAATTAGTTTTGAGATTCAGTACACATTGGGATTATTGAGAGAAATAGGGTTCTTAAATTGAACAATTTTTTTAAAAACCCGGGAAGACGGAAAGCCAAATCGGATTGGTATTATATCCATTGTCCCTATTGATTTTATTAGGGGGTTTTAAGATTTCCATTGCTTCTCTATGTTTTCTTGGAAAAATATTGTATGTTTTTGCGATGACGGTTGTTTTGTCAAATGAAATGCTATGTCCTGTTTCGATATGATGCTCAGCTAGTGTTGATTGCGTAAAATGTTTTAGCCTGACTTTACTCTCATTTTCCTTTACACGTTGGCTCACCGAACTCCCGGTGTCATAAATATGGACTTTGCCACAATAACAAGGGAATTTATATACTTCCGGATCACTGAGTGGTGCCTTTTTACCTTGAGGGTTGTTTAGAAGTTGCCCTATTTTCGCAGCTGGTTTAAATATGGCATGGATGTTGAAAATTCTTCCTATTTATTCCGTGATACCTTGGATGTAGGGTAGGATGGTGGTCGTTTTCTCTCTCTTTCTTTAGTAGGTTGTTTCGACTTGTTTTTTGAGTGTGTTTTCTTATTGCTTTATCAATTTCTTTGTTCGTGTAATCGTTTTGTATTGGTATTTGTTTAACCTTTTGTAATTCCTTTTATAAGTTATCTTTATCTGTTATGGAGACAGCTCTATATACAAGGGAGTTGATGACCGATTGCTTTTGAGATGGATGTTGTTGGGAGGAGGCATGTAGGTATTTTTGTATGGGTGAGTTTTCTGTAAACTTCATGTCCTAATGTGTCAACTGATCATTTTTAAACTAGTACGCCCAAGAAAGGAAATTTTCCGTTTTGTTCAATTTCCATGGTGAACTGAATATTAGGGTGTAATCGATTGATAAAATCGGAAAACTTTTGTAGTTCATCTAGTCCATGTCTCCAGATGACAACAGTGTCGTCAAAATAATGGCACGAAAATTCCGGTTCAAGCTTGGATTGGTTGAAGATTTTAGTTTCGAGATGTTCCATAAAGATGTTGGCTATTATAGGTGAGATTGGAGCTAACATCTTTATGGAACAACTCGAAACAAAAATTTTCAACCAATCCATGCCTAAACCGGAATTTTAGTGCCGTTACGTTGACGACACTTTTGTCATCTGGAGATATGGACTAGATGAACTATACAAGTTTTCCGATTTCATCAATCGATTACACCCTTATATCCAGTTCACCATGAAAATTGAACAAAATGGAAAATTGCCTTTCTTGGACGTTCTAGTTCACAAAAGATCTGATAACACATTAGGACATGAAGTTTACAGAAAACCCACCCATACAAACAGATACCCACATGCCTCCTTCCACCACCACCACCCATCTCAAAGGCAATCGGTGAACAATTCCCTTGTATACAGATCTGCCTCCATAACATATGAAGATAACTTACATAAGGAATTAAAAAACGTTACAGAAAGCCTTATACAAAACGATTACACAAACAAACAAATTGATAAAGCAATAAGAAAATACACTCAAGAAAACAAGTCGTGTTGACCCCTTGGATTTAGGGTAGGATTGTGGTCGATTTTCTCTCTCTTTCTTTAGGAGGTTGTGTTAACCTACTAAAGAAAGAGAGAAAAACGACCACAATCCTACCTTGCATCCCAGATATCACAGAACAATTAGGAAGAATTCTCAACAAACACAACATCCAAAACCATATTTAAACCACCTGCGAAAATAGGACAACTTCTAAACAACTCTTAAGATAAAAAGGCACCTCTCAGTGATCTGGGAGTATATAAAATCCCTTGTTCTTGTGGCAAAGTCTATATTGGAGAAACCGGGAGTGCGGTGAGCCAACCTGTAAAAGAACATGAGAGTAAAGTCAGGCTCGAACATTTCACGCAAGCAGCACTAGCTGAGCATCATATCGAAATAGGACATAGCATTTCATTTGACAAAACAACCGTCATCGCAAAAACATACCAGAAAAAACTAATTTTCAAAAAAATAGCTGAACCTTATTCAGAATTTTTTTAAACAAAAGAAATGACTTTCCCAACCAAACTCAACACTTCAAATAAAAGTTGAATTTTCAACAAAATAGCTGAATCCTCAACCAAATTAGATTAATATTTTACCAAAATAGTTGAACTTTTAACCAAAAAATTAGTTTTCTTCTACCAAAAGAGATAGATTTTGAAACGAAGAAGCCGAATTTTGAAACAAGAATGAACAAAATTTCCACTGAAGTGTTGCATTTTCAAGCCAAGAAGATGAATTTTCTACAAAACAGTTGTATTTTCAAACCGACAATATGAATTTCCACCAAAAAAGTTACTTTTCAAACCAAATAAAATAGTTCAATTTTTAACAATATACATGAATTTTCAACCAAAATAGATTAATTTTAATTAATTAATTAATTAAATTTATTCTTAACGAAATATATAATAGTTGATATTGTTTTATCCAAAAAGGATTTTGATTGAAATCAAACACAGTCGAATTCAACAAAAAAAAAAACGAATTTTAAACAAATTAGTTCAATTTTCAGCCAAAATAAATTGGATTTTTTTTACCAAAAAATATAAATTTTGAAACGCAAAAGTTGAATTTTGAACCAAGAAAGAAAAAAATGTCCACTACTAAATTGTTGAATTTTCAAACCAAAAAAACTGACCCATAAACCTTTCTTAATAGGAGATAATATACAAAAAACACAAATCAAAGTAACTGAAATGAAAATTCTAAGTTACTGCAAAAATCGTAACCAAGTTACCTCAAAAGATACTTTTCAAAAAAGTAACGAAGTTCCCCTAAAAGTTACAAATAAGGTAACTTTTCAGTAACTTAGTTACTTGTAAGAAGTTAATACCCAACTCTGGTCTTAAATGTTCAATATTTTGCAACGTTTTCACATAAAAAAAAAATCCATTTTCTATGCCTAGTTCTAAAATCTTCATTTAATTTGATTGAATTAATCATTTAATACATTTAATTCAAAATCGTTTGATTGCAAATACTTTATACTGAAAATTGTGCAACTATCAAGTTCTTCAACTTAATATTCTACGATTGCGAAGATTTAAAAAAACACAGACAATTTTGTACATTGATAATTGAAATCGAACCCTTAAAACTAACTAAAGTTAAAACCAAAGAATTAAGAATATTCAAATCTAAAATGATCCAATTTGAAACTGATTACCAAGGCTTTCATTTTTGAAATTGGGACTTTAAACTTATTTAATAGTGAAACTGTCCTGATATTTTCATTATTTGAAACTATTGTCAATTTGGGAGGATTTCATTCAAAGTGCAATATTAGTACTCATGCTTATTTTTCAACATAAATAATAAAATGTTTTTTTTTTTAACATGAAGGTATTTGAAGAAAAAATCTCAGCCTTCCTTTCAGTAAAACAAAAAGAAAAAAAAACCCTAAATTAAAAATAGTCAAATTGGGTTGGCCTGAATTTTTCACCATCCTTTTGGTAAATATGGACCACCAACTGTTAGGAAATTACAAACCAAACGTTTTCGAATTGAAGCTTTTAAAGCAAAAAAATATTTTGTCTTATATCCTCAAAAGTTAAACTGTTTTGAAATTGCGTATTTAAAAACGTAAATTTTAATTGAAATAATAGAAATATTGAAAAGGATGCTTATTATTATTAAGTAGCATATCTTGTGTTTAAAAGTGACTGTGATTGTTCAACAAAATTAAGAATGTATTTAAAATAATAGATATGATATTATAAGATTTCATATCTTAATATTTACCAAACAAAGTGAGGAAAACAACCAGGGTCGTGGACAGGGCAATAGCGAACTTCATATTCTCTAAATAGTCTAAATATAGAGAAAACTGCTCAATGAAGAATTTTGTAACCAACGAAACCTTCTGACGTTGCATTAAAGTATATAAAATACTGGTCGATATCTTATTTGTTCATCTAAATTACTTTAGAGACCCTGTTCAACCTTGAAAAGTCGTCTCGTATAAAATTTTATTTTTTAACAGAATTGAGTTACAAATATTCAGGATTTAGCAAAAAAGCAAGAAATAGAGAAGTTGCGTGTGTTTTAAATCATATATGTTTTTCAATACATACTGCATAAAATGATAACAATTATAGTACACTTCAAAAACTTGTTAAATACTTCTTTTCTGAGACGAATTTTTTTAAATTAAGTTTCTAAAACCCTATTCAAAAAATTGTTTCTCCTTGACAGGTAAGCTTCTGAAAAAAGCTTTCCAAACAATCCTGGTTGGATTGCTATTCAGTTTTTAGTTCTCTTTCTATTTTACAGGAGGGGGAAATATATACAAAATGCAACTTCCCCATTTAGATGAAGAGATTTCCACAATTTTCTAGATTTTAACTTCTTCGATGTCTAACTGAATCATGCAAAGCGAATTGTATCAAGGATAGGCACTTTTACACTTTTAGAGATCATTGATTTATATTCTTGTAATATTACAGATCGAGCAAATTATTTTAAAACTTCGAAGCTACAAATATAAGAAAAAGAGGTATATTTTTTCTTAGCTTCGGCCAAAAGTTGTTTTCGAATCAGTTTCTACCTTATGGTTCAATCCAGCTCCGCTATATCTCGAAAGTGTTTTGTGTTTTTCTTTTCAATTCAAAATCTACATTTACATTATTCCATATAAAAAAAAAAATTATAAAACTAATTTTGTTTTCAACATATGGCCCTGCTTGTAAATCAAATAATATTACGATACACCTTATCATTTATTTACAGCATTCACAGTATCATTTTTTAACTGTTTTTTTCCGACTTTTAAATTTTGCAAAAAAAACAGTGTCGTAAAGTGATAATACCTAATATAACACATAATGAGTAATATAACATGGTAATCCAACATCGTAGAAGATCTTTTTCATCAAAAATCATAAAATAATCTTTACATATTTTCTAATAAAATGAAATTCAAGATTTAAGATTTCACAATAGGAAATTCAGACGAAATATTTTCCCAAAAATGATTTCATCAACCTAAAGCTTCGATACTCAAAAAATATAGTTTTGCTTGGTTTTGGCCTATGCTTTTTCCAAATTAGTCTTTTCTATGATTTAATTCAGCTCCGCTATATCCCGAGAGAGTTTTTTGTTTTTCTATTAAACCCAAAATCTGATCATAAGAGCGTTTTTTGACTGTCATTACATGAACGATTCCGATTGTGTGTGTTCAGCAGTTTTGAGTTGTCATCCTGCAGATGATGTACGTCCAAATAATATAGTATAATACTTTAGTGTAGAATATGTTCTTAATATTTTTCGATAAAAAAAATTGCACACCCTTAATTAATTATAAAAACATCCAATATATTTTCCAACATTTGTATTATTTTATCAAGTAGGAAATAAAAAATATATACATCTATGTGTCTTAATAACATATGTGATAAAAAATAAGGCAGGTGAAAAATATGTATACAACAAGGGCGCCTGATACAGTATTGTTCTATTAAGTGCATTTACATTTGATATTATATGATCCACATGCAGACAATAAATTCATCTTCAGTTTCTGTTTTTAGTCAAAAAATGATGTTACAACGCTCTGATCCGATTTCGTTTCACAAAACGAAACTTCAAATTGTTCTTAATTGATTTGATTAATGACCATTCATGCCTTCGTGATAAGGGTGACCATTTCTGTATCCACGGTTTGAGAAACCATTTCTGTCTCCGTGGTCTGGGTGACCATTTCTGTATCCGTGGTCTGGGTGACCATTTCTGTTTCTGGGGTCAGGGTGACCATTTATGTCTCTGTGAGCAGTATCACTAAGATTCAACGCCACTAGAAAAAGTTCGTCTATATAATAAAACTCTCTTTCTCCAGGGCCTAGCAGTACAGGAATATCGAATAAACGATTTGTGTTCAGTTTAACCGGTTCAAACTGTCGATTTAATATTACACGAATATAACCAGTAGCGTCAAGTGCCCCAAAAATAAATCCATCATTTGCTTCTATCAGAAGAGTTTCTGGACCTATTCTGGGAAAACGACCACCTTCCACCGTTAAAAGATCAAAATCATTATTCAAACGTACAGCTGATATGCCGATTTCAACAGCTCTACTCCTGACAGGAAATCCATTTCTTTCGGGAGGAGGAGATACGGAACATCCTAATTCTGTAAGAAGAAATATAAATCACTGAAGTAAATTATTAATTAGAACAACTTGACTGGATTCTTTGGAAGATTAGGGTTCCTAGATTGAACAATTTCGAATAGGAAGAAAAGATTATCTAGTTAAAAGTCTCCCCTGGGATCAACGAAAATATTTTTTTACATTCACCGAATTTCGGTGAACTTAGACACGGTCTAAATTAATAGGTATGATATTATAAGATTTCATATTGTTATATTCACCAAACAAAGTAAGGGAAACAGCCAAGGTTAAGAACAGGGTAACAGCGAACTTCATATACTCTGAATATAGATAAAACCGCATAATGAAGAACTTTGTAAGCAACTGAAGATTCCGAAGTTTCGTTAGAATAAATATCTATATATACCTGTACCTACCATATCTCATTTGTGCTTCTAAATTACTCTACATATTTTTAATATGGACTGCAAAAGTGAAAAAAGGTCTTCTGATATACAATTTTTTATATGTAATAAATTTGCAGAGATACTGTACCCATTCTTGCAAAATTGCGTCGCAAAATTTTTTTTTTTCTAAAATAATGAAATTATGAATATTCAGGATTTCGCAAGAACTAAGAAATGGAGAAGTTGCGTGTGCTTTATATAGGGTTACCATCTGGGTCGGGTGAAGAACCAGGACGGTCAACAATTTTCAAGCCATTCCTAAAAAAAAAGGTCATCAGGACAAAAATGTACTAGATATCCTTGACAAAAGTATGGGAAATGGTATAAATAATGTACTATTACTGTAATTATTGTTATTTAATAATTTAATTATCTATTTAATAATATAATTATAATAATAATTTTTTATTATTGAACCAATAAGTTATTGTATTCATAAATAAACACATGTACACCGAAGCACTGTGCAGGTGTACAAAGTACTCAATCGCTAATATTTAGCTTTGCTACCGATATTGTAACATGCATACTATCACGCTCGTTAATGCCGCCACAATTCACATACTAAGTATGCGCGCGCATTTCTATAAAGTCGCGATCAGTATTATGCTGAAACATACAACTGCGATTGTAGAAAAATAAAAATATTTGCTGTCAAAAATCTTGGTTTCGTAAAAAACCAGGACATTTTGCCTATTTTCAAGAAAAAACCAGGACACCAGGACAGACCTCGAAAAAAGAGGACATGTCCCGAAAAACCAGGACGGATGGTAACCCTACTTTATAGTTTATATTATATATATTTTCAAATCAAATCAAACGGGCTAACTTCAGACATGTGGGGTAAATTCGGACACGCCTGAATTCCCTAAATTGATGAGATAAATTACTCAAAACTGTTCCAAGAATCTGGAATCATTTCAAGCCCTAAATGGTTCTGGATTCTGGTTGAAATCCTCACCTTAAATAATTTAAAATATTAATTTAGGAATATCCGAAGTGAGCCTGCTTTCCGATGTTGCCCCATTTGGCGGTACTAAAGAAAATGCTGAACATTATAGTAAATTTCAAAAATTATATGAATACCTTATTTTTGAGACCAATTTTTTTATTGAAGTGTCGGAAACACTATTTAAATAATTGATTCACTTTGAGACGTCACATCCTGAAAAAAGTGTTCCAATCAAGGAAAAAAATATTTTTAAAAATGCAACTTCCCGATTTAGATGAAGGGATTTCAACAATTTTCTAGACGTTAACTTCGTCGAAATCTAATTGGATTATCCAAAACCGGATTGTACTAAGCAGGATACTTTAGATTTCTAGAGACCATTCATTGGTATTCTTGTGATACCACAAGATTTAAACAAATCAACTTAATAATTATCAAGCTTCAGATGACATTATTTAGCACAACATTTAGCATAACTAGACAAAATTTGGTGAAGATATTATGATTAAGAAATATGTTTGAGATAAAAAAATCGATTTTCGGTATGAAAAAAATTACTATCTAATTTGAAAAGTTTTTACGTAAAATTGTTTCATGGTAGATTTTTAGATTGTAATTAAAGTGCGGAACCTAACTAAGGTATTTCTTTATCTTTAATTTTGTCATCAGGAGCGATGACCTACTCTTCCCTATGAAACCTGAAAAACAAACTTCGGAAGCGATTCTCAAAAACATTAAAAACAGGTAAGTAATTGATTTTATGAAATGCTTTTTGTGGCAATAATTAAATTTATGGTTAAGACATTTTTTTAAACCGATTTTAATGGTTATAATTTCAGACATTGTTTTAATCACTCCTCTCAATTATTTTCTATAAAGTATATAAAAACTTTGGAAATTTCAAGGACCTACTCTTACATACGTTCTCCTAGCTTTGCCTAATTTGGCTCACGGTCTTTTTGGAATCAGTTTTTACTATATGGTTTAAACGCGCTCAACAATATCTCAAAACTGTTTTTTTTTTTTTTTTTTTTTTAAACTTGGAATCTTTTTTCAAGAGTGATTTTTAACTGAATGAATATACATATTTGTATTTCATAAATTTGTAGAGATACCGTATTCAACCTTGAAAAATTGCGTTGTATAAAATCTTATTTTCTAGCAAAATTAAGTTAAAATGATTTAGGTTTTGGCAAAAGCCAAGGAATGGAGAAGTTGCATGAGTTTCGAATAATATATTTTTTGAATACATACTGCACATAATGCTAAACAAAACAAACACGCGCGCGACGCGCGTGATTATTTTGTATCTCTCACGCAATTTTAACATTAATGTTAATGCCAAATTGTTGTAGTTCATAGTATTTATTATCTAAAATCACAACAAAAAAAAACAAGGACAATATCTTCGATCGTTGATGAAAATTTATTTTTTGAATACACAATCAAACCGTTGCATTTCTGTTAAGAAATAAAAATTTTCGACGGAAAACACTTACATGACCTAAATTTGTTTAAAATTGTAAGATTAGTTTAAAAAATGAAACGGTTTTCTTAAACGAAAATTCAGACTCAAAACACTAACATAAATAACAAAAAATTGTTTAAGATTGTGAATCCTCTTCTAATAACGCGAGCATCCCCTAAAATTGTTCATAAAATTTTCATCTTCTTTGAAATCGAAAGATTTTTCATTATGAGTAACAATTTCCAGTATAAAACACCAGAAAAAATTGCTAGCAAATTGTAAAAAAATCCACATTTAATGACTCTGATAATCCGAAATATCTGATGATTTTTTAAATTAAAAATATCAATTTTCGAAGAAATACACTACCATAACTTATCAAAAAATTGTTCTAAATTTTAATCTGTTTTAAAATTGAATATTTTTGTTTGAAATAGCCGATTGCCGGTTAAAAAGTTCAGATAACCTTCAGTTGTTTAACGTTTTTTAATCTTTTTCAAAATCTATATCGATATTTCCAGAAAAACACACAAAACTAACCTCAAGTGGTTGCAAAATTATAAATATTCTTTGAAATCTAATGATTTTTCACTAAATATATCGACTACTGGTGTCAAACGCTAACATAAGTTGAAATTGTTGAGATAAACTGTGAATCCTGTTGGGAATGTTTGAAAAACATTTTTTTTTAAATTAACAATACCAATTTCTGACAAAAAACACTACAATAATATAAAATTTTATAAATATTCTAAACCTTGTTCAAATTGTGATTTTTGTTTGAAAATACTAATTTTCAACGTAAAAATTATAACGTATCCTAAAATTGTTCAATATTTATGAATAGGCTTTGAAATCGAATGATTTTTTAATAAAAATTGTAATTTCCGACTAAAAACACTAATACAATCCGTAATTGTTCAAGCTTGTACATTTTATCATTCAAAAACAATGATTGGATTTGAATCAAATGATTTTTTTTTAAATACCATTTTTTAAGTGAAAAACACCAACACAACCTAAAGTAGTCCAAAAATTCTAAATATTATTTGAAACAATTTTTAATTCAAAATACGAAAAATTTGAATCGGATTTCAGAGGATTTCAAACATTTCCAAATATTTTGAAGGATTTGTAAGGAATTTCAACGAATTTCAAGAAATTTATAAGATTCCCGAGGATTTTAGTAATTTAAGGGATTTAAAGGCTCTTAATAAGGTATTTTGATAAATGGACTTTATCATATTTTAATGAATTTCAAAACATTTATTTATAAAAAGAATTTCAAGAATTTTCAAGGATTTTAGGGTATTTTAAAAGATACTTAGGAATTTTTGAAAACTTCAAATAATGTCAAGGGATTTTAAAAGATTTCAAAGGATTTAAAACATGTTAGGGTATTTTAACGCATTCCATGGAATTTTCAAGGAATTAAATAAATGCCAAGGATTTTTTGAAGATTGTAATGATTTTAAGGGATTCAATAAAAATTAATTCGGTTTTAAAGAATTTCCTAGAATTTCGGAAGATTTTATTGGATGTAGAAGGTTTTAGATTATTTCAAAAGATTTAAAGGGATTGTTAAGGGATTTCAACGGATTTGATCAGATTTCCAAGGAATTCAGTAATTTTAAGGGTTTTTAAAAAATTTAAATAAAGTATTTTCATAAATTTTCCAGTATTCCAAAAGATTTCACAGGATTCTAAATATTTTCAGGTTTCATACAATTTAATGGGATTTGAAGGGATTTTATAATATTTTTATTAAATTTCAAAGAATATATTCACAAGAATTGAGGGATTTCAAGGGTTTGTCCAAGAATTTAATTTATTTCAATTTTGAAAGATTTTAAAGATATTACATTCTAAATCTGAGTCAGGGAGAAATAGATCACTGAAGCAAATTAGTAAGGATTGTCACTGATTCCCAATGCAAACTAACTGATTGAAATAGCTAGAAATGGGCAACCAATTAAAATCAGTAAGGGATTTTAAAAGGTC
The DNA here is from genome assembly GCA_932195095.1 of Andricus curvator. Lineage (NCBI taxonomy): Eukaryota > Metazoa > Arthropoda > Insecta > Hymenoptera > Cynipidae > Andricus > Andricus curvator. The sequence continues at coordinate 223,369 of CAKNYM010051573.1, read as the reverse complement.
CCAAGGTGTTTTAATAAATTTTCCAAGATTTCAAGTAATATCATCAAATATAATGGAACTTCACAGAATTTTTAAGAGATTTTATTAAATTTTAAGGAACTGTAAATATTTAAATTGATTTAAACTTACTCACTTCAGTAGAATCTAATACCTTCGTAAAAAAATCAAGTCTTCTCTACAAGGAAAATGAAGAAACAATACAAAATAATGACAAATCCTTTCCATAATATCCCTCCCCTTACGCCCCCACTCCCCACTTTTCCTCTTTCCGCTCCCCTACTCATCCTCACTTCCCTACTTCTCCAACCCTCACTTCCATTCACTTCTGCTTCACCTTCCATTAAAACATGTACTTCCCCTCACCGAACCCCCACTTCCCCCACCTTACTTCCCCCACCTTACTTCCACTAATTCATCTACTTCCTTTACCCTTACTCTCCCCCTTACCTACTTCTCCACCCCTCAAAACATCTACGTTTCCTTCCTTCCCCTACGTACCTTTTCTCACATCCTTCACTCTCCGTCCCTAACTTCTCCTACTTTCTCTCCTGGGAAAAAATTACAACGGATGGACACTCGAGCGAAACTTTAAGGCTTTGTGCCCGAGACTACAAATCCCTAAAAACATTAGAATTTTAAAATAGAAGTTTTGTTACTCGACATATTACGCTTAGTGTGTAAATATTTTACTACATTCTGTTGCTTTATTTATCACGAACCTCTACGAGTAGCCCTTCCAAGGATCATAACAGAGCCACGCAAAAAAAAATCTTTTTTCGGGTCTGGAGGTCAGACCATGTTAACTATATGTTTTTGTGGTCGCTGAATCTGAATCCGAGGTCCAAAAACCCCCAGCACGTCAGGCTTCTTATATAACGTCAAAACACCTCATAAAAAAGCTTTTTTCGGATCTGGAGATCAAACCATGTTTACTATATGTTTTTGGGGTCGCTGAATCCGAATCCGATATTCAAAACCCCCCAGCACGTCAGGATTCAGACATAACTTCAGAAAACCTGACAACAAATCTTGTTTCGAGTCTGGAGAACAGACCATGTTTATTATATGTTTTTGGGGTCGCTGAATCCGAATCCTGAGGATCAGACTCTCTGCATCGTAAGACGCTTGCGTGCGCCTACCATGACGGCATCAAAGCCGTAATCCAGCGACTTAGCCGGATCACAGGCTCACTCCGTTGCCCGCCGTCACCGCGAGGAGGTGCCCTGGATGCAGACACACGTAATACGGATGAATAAATTTCACGAGTTTCTTTGAAAATCAAGAACCTGACGTGCTGGAATTTTTTAGACCACGGATTCGGATTCAGCGACCCCAAAAACCTATAGTAAACATGGTCTGCACTCCAGACCCGAAACAAGATTTTTTATGAGGTTTTTTGAGGTTATGTCAGAACCCTGATGTGCTGGGGTTTTTTGTACTTCGGATTCGGATTCAGCGACCCCAAAAACATATAGTAAATATGGTGTGACCTCCAGACCCAAAAAAAGATTTTTTTATGAGGTTTTTAAAGTTATGTCAGAACCCTGACGTGCTGGGGTTTTTTGGACCTCTGATTCGGACTCAGCGACCCCAAAAACATATATTAAACATGGTCTGACCTCTCGAACCGAAAAAAGATTTTTTTTTCTGCGGCTGTGTAATTTGTATGAAAAGACACAAATTTGAAACATATTTGCAAAAAAAGTTTCTTTCGCTGAAAAAGTTTCTGTTGCCAAAAAAGTTTCTCATGCCAAAAAAGTTTCTCATGCCAAAAAAGTTTCTCATGCCAAAAAAGTTTCTCATGCAAAAAAAGTTTCTTATGCCAAAATTGCCCTGTATGTGGACAATCACCTATATTCACGTAATCTCCGGACAGAATTTCAGCTACATGGCCAACAGAAAAGCCAGTTTCTCTCAAGATGGCAGCTTTAACATTCGGATTCGTCGAGGATAGTCGAAGCGTATCATCCCCTTGCGTCCTCTCACTCGCTAAGAAATGCACAGGTACGAGACAAGTTCTGGACGCACAGTCTGACGCATATACGTGGTTATGGACCAGGTATGGCGTAGTAGCGAGGCGGCGTGTTGGTAGCGATAAATCATGGGTTACCACATTGTAGCCCAGTAAATCATCGGACGCGGGGAACGCGAGAGCTTCCCAGCGTGAAATGAAACGAATTCATCTCTGTCAACCCCCACTACATACATGCTTCCATCCGCCTCTTCTTCCGTCTCTCTCACACACACACTACTCCCCCTTTCTCCTTCTCTTTTCCTCTTTATTTCCCTCTTTTTCCCTCCATAATCCGTTCTCGCTCTTTCGTGTTAACTTTTCTATCCTCTCTGCACGCACCAGGATAGGTAGAGAGTAGATACCGCCTATGAACAAACTTCTACATATCTCTTACTACTTCTGTGGTATATATATGTAACTTTGGAACCACCCACCCCACCCCCTCACCCTTTTCACCAACCCCACGTCATCGCACATCTTTCACACGCACTTACTTTCCCCCCACCCACTTTCCACCTAGTCTTCTTTTTTTGGGTTTTTCCTAGACGATGCTTATGCTTAACATGTGTTGCCTTGTAACATCATCGACCTTCATGTAGGAGAATTCTTTTGCTTTTTCTAGAATCCGGAATTGTTGATTAGTACTTGGAAAGGAATTCTGAACACATTATTCATTTTATAACTACATTATTCATGCTGGTATCTTACTCACGGATTCTTTCAAAATTATGCGTAGAATCGTGCTTGTTCCATAAAAAAGGATTGGATCATAAGGTCTCGGATGGAGATTTATTGGAAGTTTGGCCTAACACTTGCTGGGAAATACTTCTTTTCTTCTGTCACAGTCCATTTGATATAGATGTCTGGTGGTATGCCTTATTTTTAATCTTTAAAATGTTGAACAGTCACCCCGAAATTTTCTGAAGTTAGATGATATAAAGATGCCCATCAACTTTTAGCTCGGTTGGAAAGAAATGTACTTAAATTCAGAGATAAGACTAAATTCATACAAAATTTGTCTAAATTCAAGAAGGCGAATATCTAATATATTTTTACATAGATTATGCATTGAAAAATCTCGCTTCTGTCACAAAGATTAATTTTATTAGCCATACTTTAAATTAGAGTTATTTTGTGCTTTTGAACGGAATGACATAATTTTGCTAAATTGTCAAAGTCCAGAATGCGGAAAAATACCAAAAACATAATTGCCGAAACAGAAATTTTCTGTAAAATGAGACTCCCGAAGTTTCAAATTCCCGAAAGGAAATGGAACTACTAAAAATGTTTATTCCCGAAATTTTAAAACCCGAGTTTTTAAATTTTCGAATTATTATATTCCCAAAATTAATAAATTTAGCTTGAATCAGGTTTCAGGAAAGTATCAGTTTGTTCTCGAGGCTATGTAAATATAATGTTCCTACTTTTATTTTTCAGAATTTTTCTGTCACCCCATTTTTAGAAATCTTTTGATACTCTTTGAAATATTTTTTAATTTTCTTAAAAAATTAATTTTTCAAAAAAAAAAGATCATTTTAAATTTCCCCAAGAATCTTAAGAATATTTGCTCATTATCTTGAAATTTCTCAAAATCCTTGAAAAGCTTTAGAGTTTTATTTTTAAATCTTCAAAAATTAATTTTTTTGAATATTTTCAAATTTTTAATTATTTTATAATTGATTTTCAAGATTCTAAATATCTTTAAAACAATTCGCATTTTTCTTAAAACTTAAAAGAAATGCAGCAAAATTAAAAAAATTGCCTCAAAATTTTCGAAATTCTTTTTCAACAATTTTGGAAATATTTTAAAATTAAAATCTTCTCTGATATTCTCTTAAAATAAAATTTTTTAAATTAAAATCATTGAAAATTTTCCTAAAAAATTGGCTTAGAATCTTCCAGATTCTATTTTGACAATATTTGAAATCTTTTTAAATATTCTCTTCAAATTAATTTTTCGAAATAAAAGATCATGTTAAATTATATTAAAACCTTAAAAAATCCTTAAAAACCTTCGAATCTAAAATCTAAAAATCGAAATCTAAAATGATTCCAATTTTTTGAATCCTGAAAATTTAAAGGAATTGTTTAAAAATCTTTGAGATCCTTCTACGCTGATATTGCAGATCTTTTGAAATGTTGTAAAACCTCTTTAAATATTCACCTCAAATTAATTCTTTAAAATAAAAAATCAATTAAATATTTGCCGAGAAATCTTAAAATTTTTTATTATTATTTCGAAACCTTTCGAAATCCTTAAGAATCTTCTAAATTTTTTGTTTGAAATCTTCTTCAATTTTCTCTTTAAATTAATTTTTTCAAATAAAAAATCGTTCAAAACCTTCCTAGGAACCTTCAGAAAGCTTCCATTGTCTTGAATACAAGAATTTTTCCAAAGTTTTGTTATCTTGCAAAAGCGAAAAATTTTGTTTTCAAATTTTCTACATTCCGTTTCAAAATTGTAGGAAATCATTTCAAATGTTTTGAAATCTTTCACGCTTTTCTCTTAAAATTAATTTTTCAAAATTAAATATCAGTTGAATTTTTTCTATGAATCTTAAGAAAAATGTTTTCATAAAAAAATGCATAAAAAATAAAGAACTGAATGTTAAAAAAAATGTCTCAGAAATTTAAAAAAATAAAATCCCTCCCGGTCTTTCTGTTCTTCCCAATTATATAAATGAAACAATATTTTTTTAGTTTCCGAATACAAATTTTTTTTTTAAATAACTAAATAATTTATGTGAAATTTGGAAAAAATTGGAAACAATAAGCTGAAAACTGCCAAATTCTGACGATAGCTTTACAGTAGCGAATTTAATGGAAAACACCAGTTAAAAAAATTAACTATGCAAAAATAAGCAAAAATAAATCAATTAACAAGCCAAAATTTCCTAAATTGAAGAAATGTAACCACATCGGGACGTTTACGATAAAGCTATGAAAGAGATAGAAAGAGAAAACGTCCCCGGTGTGGTTAATTAGAATTATTGTTATTTTTTCTTTTAATTTGTTTTTGTAATGGTATCGTGAAAATTTGGAAATTTTCAGCTTGATTATTTACAAATTTCTTCAATTTTTTATCAATTATTTAGTTATTCTAAAAATTTTTTAAGGTTTTATAATTGAAAGACGTTTTAAAAATATGTTTTTATTCATATAGTTATGAAGAACACAAAGGCCAAGTGATTTAAACATTTTTAAAAAATAATGTTTAGTTATTTATTTTTTTAACATATCAAGTTTTTATCTTTCAAATATTTTCAAGCTATTTTTTAATTTCTTAAGTAATTTAATTTTGAAGAACATAATTTCATTGCAAATAATGCATAAAACCGGGAATTTTTTCAAAATTTGTAGTTTTTCAGTTGTATTAAATGTTTTTTAGTTTTTCCGTCCATCCGCCGTACAATTTTACGAAGGACGGAAAGTAGGGGGAGTGAGGGAAAATGAGGGAAGGAAAAGTAGGGGAAGTTATGGGAAATGAGGGGAGGGGAAGTAGGGAAAGTTAAAGCAAATGAGAGATGGGAAAGTATGGGGAAATGAGGGAAGAGGGAGTAATGGAAATGAGTGTCGGGGAAGTATGGTAATTGAGGTAAATTAGTGGAGGGAAAGTAGGGTAAATCTAAGTAAGGGAAAATGATGTGAGCGGAAGTAAAGGAAATGAGGTGAAATGAGGGGTGGTGAAGTAGGGAAGTGAGGGAAAGAGAAGTAAGGGAAACAAGGAAAAATTGAAGGAGGGGAAGTAGGAGAAGTGAGAGTAATGGATAGGAAGTAAGGGAAATTATTAGAAATAAAGCTGAGTAGTGGATGGGA
>CAKNYM010051573.1:199070-217529 GCA_932195095.1 Andricus curvator | reverse complement strand
GGCAGGGAAGGGAAGTAGGGGAAGGGGAGTGTTATATGAGGAAGCGAGGAGAGGGGGAAGTAGAGAAGTAAGAACTTGTGGAAGGAAGGGAGCGAAGTGAAAAGTGAGGGGTGGAGAACTAGGGGAATGTAGGGGGAGTAGAGGAGAAAAAGTATCGGAGAGGGAGGTTTTAACGACTTAATTAACGTCTTAATAGGCTCCAAAACTCTTTTTTGCAGAAGCGCGGAGCCTAATTTGACTAATTTAAAATTTTTTTATTTTATTCACTGCAGTAATTAAAATTGCAGATTGAAATCCTCTTTAATTTCCAACTTTTATCCGTGATAATTGTACCGTGTTAAATGTAAATGAAATTAATTCTTTCGGAGGTAATCAGCGTTGTGTATTTTTCATAGCTCCGTATATTTAAATCATTTCAGCCCTCGCGATTTTGCAGAGCTCGACGTGTCGACTGTCGAGGTATACATATAATACTGGCGCTCCTTGTTCTCTCGTCGCTCGAACTAATGACAAACAAAGCATGCCGACGCATATTAATGTACTCGCTTTATACAACGTGTCCTTATACTTTTGTCCTGCAATCAACCAAGCTTGATTCAGCAGAAAAAGGGCGTTACATTTTTCTCAAAAAAAAAAGCTAAAAGGTAAAAGGTAAATAAAACTGGAAAAGAAATGTAAATCAAATAAATATTTTCTAATCATTATAATTATCCTTTAATGAAAGCCCGATATTTGAGAACAGTTGCAACTACGGTTGCGAAGTACTATGGACGTATGGGTGTATTTATTTGTGCTCATTTTATGAACATTTTGCTTCCTCATAAGTATCAAATAAATTTACTTCCTCATAAAGGGAGGTTTTCCCTCACAAAAGAAAAAATTGTATAGTTTCAATATTTTTCAAGCTTATGTTTCTGTCTTTCCGAAAATTTTATTTTCAGAAAATCAGAGGGCCCATCAAAATGTCAATTGATGTGTTCTGTTACAATGAACAACTTTTTAACCTACGGTAGTTTTATATTTCAAATTAAGACCTCATTGAAACAATGTAACTTTTCTTAACACTTTCTGAGTAGCTATTGATTAATCAATAATGGTCTTCAAAGGTTCACCAATAGATCAATCCACGAGTCTCGAAGACGCGAACAAATATATTATATACATTGTAGATGTATTACATTTATTAAATTTATGAAACGGTATTCCTAGATCATAAGAGGTCATAGAAGGTTCTTCAATAGGTCATTCGACGGGTCTCGAAGACGCAAACAAACACTTCAGAGACAGTACTGTAGTACTCCTAATATGAACAAAGTTTTTCTCATATAAATAGAATACACCATTTTTTTGAAACTTCATAAATCGGTACTGGTCGGTCATAAATGGTTCACCAATAGGTCAACCAATGAGTCTTAAGGACGCGAACAAAAACTCTACATGTGATATTGTCGTGTTTTGAATATCAAAAAAGTTTTTTTCATATAGACAGAATAAACCATTTTTTTGAAACATTATAAATCGGTACTGGTGGGTTATGAAAAGTTCATCAATAGGTCAATCGATGCGTCTCAAGGACGCGAACAAAAACTCCACATATAATATTGTCGTGTTTTGAATATCAAAAAAGTTTTTATCATATAAACAGAATAAACCATTTTTTTGAAACTTTATTAATCGGTACTGGTGGGTTCTGAAAAGTTCATCAATAGGTCAATCGATGCGTCTCAAGGAGGCGAACAAATACTTCACGTGTAATATTGTCGTATTTTGAATATCGAAAAAATTTTTCGCATAGAAACAGAATAAACCATTTTTTGAAACTTCATAAATCGGAACTGGTAGGTCATAAAAGTTTCAACAATAGGTCGACCGATGCGTTTCGGAGACGCGAACAAATAAGCTAGATATCGAGTTGTTGTATTTTTAATATCAAAAAATTTTTCTTGTATAAACAAGGTCAAATTTTTCTTTTTAAATCTCTAAACACAATCAAAACCATTTCTAAATGGTCGATCTAGCTCAAAATCCTATCAGACCTGGATATCAATCCAAGCTACACTTCGTTCAAATTTCATGATCATAGCTCTTTTACTTTTCGAGATATGGTGAATAAAAAAAAGTTACACACGCGGGCATTTAAAAAAAAATTATTTTTGAGCTCCTGGGGTCGGATTATATCAAAATATATCAAAAAAGTATATTTGAAAATGTAGGTCATTACAAACCTCCCTCTATGAGGAAGCAATATTTAGTAATAATCATCAAATTGGTGCATTTGTCTATACATTTTTTCCGCCCTCGTCTCGCATGTTTTTTTTCACGGTTTTTTCTATCTTGACAATTTGACAGTTTATTATGCACTCTTAATTTAAATTAATCAAAATTTGACTCATTAAATTAATCAAGCATGCTTTCACTGAAAAATCTGCCATTTCAACTGGCAAAACAGTCGTTTCAACAGATGAATCAGTCAATATTTCTGACTGAATTAAACAGTCGCTTGAAATTACTGATTTACAGTCAAAGTTATGAATTAGATCAATCAAAATGAGTGCTTTAATTTGTGAAAGTTACTGGTTATGTCACTCAATATGTCTTATTTAATTAGTGAAAGTTACTGATTACGTCATTCAAAATGACTTATTTAATTAATTACACTTCGAGGTCAGATCATTCTTAATTACTGATTCGGTCAGTCGACGTTTCTGATTAGATTAATTCGTATTTATTAGTAGAAAATAAATCTTCTTAGTTCAAAATAAATTGTTGTTGTTGTTGTTGAATTCGACTGTTTTTTATTTAAAATTAACATATTTTTGTTGAAATATCAACTGTTACATTTTTCGTTGATAATTTATATTTTTTGGTTGAAAATTTAACTACTTGGTCAAAATTGAACTCGTTATTTAAAAAATCATTTGTATGGTTGAAGATACATAATTATAGTTGGAAATTTGTTTTTTCGCTCGAAAATAAATTTGTTGACTGGAAATTTAACTATTCCATTTTTGGTTGAAAATTGATCTTCTTTAGGAGTAAAAAATGTAGCCTGTCAAATATTCGTCCTTTTGGTGAAAAATTGAGCTTTTTGGTTCAAAATTCAGTTTCATGGTTAATCATATTATTGTTTGGTTGAAAATATACTTATTTTAATTGAAAGTATAATTATTTTATTGAAAATTCATTTTTTAAATTGAAAATTCATTTTGTTCATTGAAATTTGAACTATTCCATTTTTAATTAAATATTGATCTTTTTCAGTTAAAAATTCAACTACTTGACTGAAGAATCAACTACTTTGTTGAAAATTCTTCTTTTTTTATTTAATTCCACTGTTTTTTTTTTGTTTTTTTTAATTAAAATCATTTTTGGTTGGAAATTGATCTTTATGGGTGGAAAATTCAACTGTTTCGTTGATGATATATTTATTTGGTTAAAACTTCGTCTTTTTTGGTTAACTTCCACTGTTTTTTTTATATAAAGTCAAAATCATGTTTTTTTTAAATTGATCTCTATCAGTTAAAAATTCTTCTTTTTCGTTGAGGAATCAAATATTTTGTTGAAACTTCGCCTTTTTTGGTCGAATTTCACTGTTTGGTTTTATTTGAAATTAAAATCGTTGTTGGTTGAAATATCCACTGTTTTTGCTACAAAATTAAAACCTTTTTTGTTTGAAATTCGTCATTTTTGGTTGAAAATTCAACTACTTGGTTGAGATTTGAAGTACTTTGTTCAAAATTCATTTTTTTGTTTATTAAAGATTCTCATTTAATAAAATTAAAAAAAAAATTATTCGCAAGAATTAAGGGATTGTAAACTTTTTACAGATTGGAAGACATTTTTGAATATGTTAAGGTATTTCCAAACATTTTGAAGAATTTTAATGATTTTAGGATATTTTAGAAGATTTTAAGGAATGTTCAAAAATTTCAAACGATTTTAAAGTATTCAAAAATATTTGAAGGAATTTTCAAGATCTTTGAAAAATGTCGTGGGATTTCAAAAGATTTCAAGGGATTTCAAATTTTTTACGTTATTTGGAAGGATAACAATGAATTTTTAAGAGAAAAAAAAGTTTTTAAGAGTTATCAGATTCAACGTCACTTCATGAGATATCAATGGATAAATATTCAAAGAATAAGGAATTTGAAGGAATAATAGATTTAAAAAAATATTTTATTATAATTTTAAGATTATTTATTATTTCTATACTTTAAATTAAAGGATTTTGAAGGATTTGTGAGATTTGAAGAGATTCTCAAATATTTCAAAACATTTCCAAAGATTTGAAACAATTAAAAAGATTTTCGGGTATTTAAAAAAAAACATCCATTAAAAAAAACTTTTAAACAAAAAAAATTTTAATTACTACTACGACCAAAATCATTCAAAATTTTTTAGGTTTATTATGAATTGTTTGTTATAAATTATAAATTGTAGTTAAGATTTTAAGTGATTTGATAAAAGATTTGAGAAATTTTTATAATTTCAATTTATATTAAATTTATTATCGTTTATTATGATAGCAATTGTTCTTTAAAATGTTTAGGGTATTTTAGGTCACTTTTGACTCATCCCAAAATCTATAAAAATGCATAAACAATATCAAATAATTGGAAATATGTACTATTATTTCAAAAAATTGGAAAAAATTACGTTTTTGATGAATATCACCTATCTAGCCCCTACCTATCTACTCTATACCTATATACCCATATATACACACCACTACTCTCCAACCGAGCAAGTCACGCCTACCCCGAAAGGGAAATGGCTTAATGGTATAATAATACGAAGTTCCTTCGTAGTTCCTTTGTTGCATTTTCTTTATTGTTTTAATTATATATTTTTTACAATTTGAATAACTAAAAACAGTTGAAAAATAGGCAAAAAATGTAGTACTTAATTTATGGATTGATAAATATACGTATTTTGTCAAATTAAATAATAGCAGCAAACCTGCTCAAAAAGAGGAATGTAAAGTAATGCGATAAATTATATTACATGATAAATCTCTCAAATATGATAATAGATAACATTAATTCTCAACATCGGAACACATTTTATGAGAAGAGGATAACAAATAATAAATTTAATTTAAAATTGTCAAATGCTAAATTTAAATAGACTAAAATAATAAAATTGGAAAATAAGTTTGACTCTCTAGTCGCAATGTATTGCGGAGATACTTTGCGATTCGTCGATGCAAGCGACTATACGTATATAGTCGCCCCCGCGAGTTGCACGTCAGCACCGCAATATTTATCGTAATTTGATACAACCGGGCCAGGAACAAAAAATTGCTGGTAGCCAGAGGAGCGGAGGGAAGGCCCATACATCGCGAGCAGCTCAGACGCAGCCGCGCCTCCACCCTCTTCGTCCTTTTCATCCCCCTTTTCCATCCCCTTGATCCCCCCTCCCCCACATGGAGCGCCTTCCTTTGCCTCAGGGTTTTCCACCACCTTCTCATTCTTCACCCTTCCACGTCACCTCCCAATATACGCTTTCATTTTTCCCAATCTCGAGCTCTCGAAACTTCTCGAATATCCGTTTTTTACCTCGTTCATCGATCATAAAAGATAAACAGTGGTGAGGGACTTACGAGACTACACAATACGTTTTCGTATTAGAGAATTGATGTTATCGCAAAGTCTGGCATTGATGATGTTAGTATAGTACCTTATTATTTATTGATTCCAGGAGTTATGAGAGTTATAAAAATTAGAATATTATAAATTATTTTTAAATTTTGCCTCCGGGGTGTTAAAAAATGTTCAAATTTTTGTATGTAGGCAACATTTTTAACATTTTAGGGTTTCGTAGCTCCAGGCAGAAACCCTTATAGTTTCGGTCGAGTGTACGTCCGTCGTACTTTTTTCCAAGGAGGGGAAGCTGGGGAAGTGAGGGGAAATGAGGGTAGTAAAGGAAGTAGGGTGGGCATTAGGGTGGCCCTTATTTTTTACTTTTCGAATTTCTCTGCTCTCACCCCCCCCCCCAGTTTTGTTCGAATGCCAAAAAAAAAAATCTCCTCCAAATTTGAGCAAAATCGGTTAATATTTAGGGTTGTCGCAAAGACCATGAAGTTTCCCATTGATTTAACATGGGGAAAAGTCAGCTTTTTGCAAATCTAATATTTAAACGCGATCATATGTATACCATTAAGCCATTTCCCTTTCAGGGTAGGCGTGACACTACCCGATTCGGGTAGTGTTTCTAGGTGGATAGTATTCTTGTAGTATAAATAACTACAAGTGTGGGCTCACCACACCCACGATGTATACAAATAATTCCGTGTTTCGGTATATTGTTCAGAATTTGTCAGAGAATAAGAATCAATCCTAAATTTTGAGGTTGAATAATTTTAAGCCACTCTTATGGGTCCCCAAAGAAAACCTAATAAGTGAGAAATTTGAATTTTACGTAATATTGCGGTTTATTGACGCTTTTTAAAAGTTAAAAGAAAATAAATAATCAATAATCGGTAATTTAAGAATACCCAGTCATTTTTTAACTAATATTCAATTGTTTAAACAATTTGAATTTATTTAAATATTTGTTTATTTTTCAGTTAACTCGCGAAATGAACGTATTTTCTAGACTTTATAAGTTATTTAATCAATAATAACAATGAAATAATTTGTTCAAATAATTTTACAATTATTTAAATAATACGTATTTATTCAAGCATATATTTTACCTGAAAAGAAGTAGGAGGAACATTTTATATCACTAAATTTTCGACAAATTTTAATATTTTTAATTACTAATTTGTTTATTATGAATACTCGTGGGTATTTAAAAAATTTAAATTTTGTTTAAAAATCTACGAGTATTCATAATAAACAAATTAGTACTCACAAATATTAAAATTTGTCGAAAATTTAGTGAGGTAAAATGTTTCTCTTGCTTTTTTTTAGGTAAAATATATGCTTGAACAAATACGTATTATTCAAATGATTGTAAAATTATTTAAACATATTATTTTGTTGTTATTATTGATTAAATAACTCATAAAGTCTAGAAAATACGTTCATTTCGCGAGTTAACTGAAAAAAACAAATATTTAAACAAATTAAAATTGTTTAAACAATTGAATATTATTTAACAAATGGCTGGGTATTCCTAAATTACCGATTAATGATTATTTATTTTTGAAAAACTTTTAAAAAGCGTCAATAAACTTCAATATTACGTAAAATTCAAATTTGTCACTTATGGGGTTTTCTTTGGGGACCCATAAGAGTGGCTTAAAATTCTTCGAACTCAAAATTTATGATTGATTCTTATTCTCTGACGAATTCTGAACAATATACTAAAACACGGAATTATTTGTAACATATTATCGCGTTTAAATATTGCATTTACAAAAAGCTGACTTTTTCCCATGTTAAATCAATGGGAAACTTCATGGTCTTTGCGGCGCCCCTAAATATTCACTGATTTTTCTCAAATTTTGAGGAGTTTTTTTTTTGACATTCGAACAAAACTGGGGGGTGAGAGCAGAGAAATTCGAAAAAAAAATCCACCAAGTATAAATAAGAACCACCCTAGTGGGCATCAAGGGTAATGAGGGGAGGAAAGTAGCGGAAATGTGGGGAGGAAAAGTAGGGTAAACTAGGAGAGCCGAAGTAAGGGATATGAGGTGATGGGAAGCAGGAGAAGTGAGAGGTGGGGAAGTACGAGATGTGAGGTGTAGAGAGGGGAATTAGGGGCGTGTGGAAGGGGAAGTGGCAGGAAGTCAGGGGAAGTGAGGGAAGGGATATAAGAGGAACTGACGTAGAAAGTATGATAAGTTAGGGAATGTGAAGTAGGGGAAGTGAGGAGAAATGGGGGAAGAGAAGTAAGGGGTATTTAGGGGAGGGGAATTAGATGAAAGTAATGGGAAATTAGGAAAGGGAAAATATGAGAAGTGAGGGAAAATAATAGGAAGAAGGGAGTGATAAGAAATGAGGGTTGGGAAGTAAGGGGAAGTGAGGGGATGGTCAGTAGGGTAGTGCGGGTGATTAGGGGAGGGGAAGTGAGGGCTGGGGAAGATAAGTGAGGGGTGGGAGGGAGGGAGTGTTAGCGGGGGAATTGAAGAGAGGGGGATGCAGAGGAGGAAAAATTTGGTGAAAGAAGGGAAAACGAAGGTTGCAGTGTGTAGCGGGGAAGAATTTATAAAAATAAAATTAGTATAAACAACAATTACGCTAAGAAGAGTCTCATATTTCAATGTGATATAAAATCTAAGCCTCTTAATTTTGAGGTAAGATCGCTTCATAAAAATCTTTCATGTTTTTGTTTTTTTGAAATTTTTGTCAGCAGTTTTGAAAAAATCTATTTATATAGAATATGGATTTATTTCTATCAAAATCATTTTTTATTTTAAATAGTAGTTTTTCAGGTAAAATTTTAAACTTTTCGAGCCATTATAAATTCAAAATGTTAATATTTTCAATTTGCCGATTATCTAGATAGAAACGAAAGCCCATTTATATATTAATATTAGTTTAAGAGTGAATTTTTAAAGTCCAGAATGTGGAAAAATACTGAAATAATAATTACTGAATCAACAGTTTTCCGAAAAATAAAAATTCCCGAAATTTTAAAGCCCCGAAACAAAATAAGACTTCCAAAAATGTATATTCCCGAAATTTCAAATTCTGGAAATTTCTTCGCGAAATTAGGAAATTCTCGAAGATTCAAATTCTCGAAAATAGTAAATTGCGGAATTTACAAATTGGTCATCTATGTCCGAGTGGACACTCTAAAATTAATTTAATGATACAAAATTAATTATTGAAATAAAAATAAGACATGCCTTTCAAACAAAATATAGTGCCTATTTAATTTTGAAAAAATATGCATGCTCATCGCTGTTTAAAATAATTTTATGAAATTTCGCTCTGTTTTTACGGATGATTTATTCCTTGATACCATTTAACGATTTTATTATTACAAATTGAAAGAATAAAATGTGTGTGTGCATTCGCTCGTTAATTTTTCTTTAAATAAACAAGTTTTTATCCATTTTCTCAATAATTTTCCAGAAATCCATATTTCATAGGCAGGAGGATTCGAACCCCTGACGGTATGAGCCCTAGACCATTTACTACATTAAAGCAGGCCAAAAAAGGTACATAGCTAGTCCTAATATAAACATTAAAAATTAATTGATAAAATAATTTGTTTAAACCCTGAATTACAATTTTACAACGGTCAGGTTGAAATTAAAAAAAAACTATGATGAAGTTTCTAATAAATAAAATAATATAAAAGTAGATTGTTTTCTCACTAGAATACATTTCATTCCGAATAACCAGATTTTTTCAGTACGTGCAGACTGAAATAAACCACCCGAAAATAAAATATAAAAATGGTAATATATTTTCGAACCCTTCTTTTTTTTTAAATGTGGTTCAAAATATATTTAAGAAATCGTCATCGTATACAAAGAGTATCAATTTTCGAAAACTTTGAAAATTCTATTTTTGTTTTCCATCGAATGGAAGCCCCAATCCTCTTTAACATCAAGAATAAACCGATTCGCTAATTAGTTCTCTCCCTCCAATTGTTCCTTTCTTTAATTACTAGCCGGGGTGAAAATGTGGTGTTTTAACACAGGTTCTGAACCCTAGGGGGGGGGGGAGGTTGACCTCGAATAGGGCTCCTTCCGGAAATGGGGGTGGAGAAGGTCGGGGTGGTTTTCTCGCGTTGCGGTCGCAGACTATTACGCGACTTCCACATAAATTGGATGTCGCTGCTTCCAAATGTATGTAAGCGATAAATCCCTTGAACAAAAATAATGGCGCGGCTCATTCTGTAAATGGCGTAAAACTTAAAATCGTGCGCCACCCTCGACATTCTTTATGGACGCCCCAACGCATCCCTATCACCGTAGCTATCTCTCTAGGCAGGAAACGTCGAGTAAACCATCGTCGGACGACCCCTAAATGGAGGTGGGGTTCAAGGGGGTTGTTGAGGGATGAGGAAGAATGGGGGTAAGCCTATCGCTAGAATGTTTCCTTATTTTCTTTATCCGTCGACCAATTCTCAGGTCAGGACGAGTCGGGCTGCTCGCTTGCGCGAGATATTGCGCCGCGGTGATAACTCACCCCCTACCTTGGTACCAACCTCCCCCTGAAGTCACCCCAACCTCGAGAAGGAAGCTCGGAACCACCCTTATAGTCGACTTCATTGCGCGCGGCGCACGTTTGTCTCTCGACGCGTACGTGTCACCTTCTAACCCCCCAAACACCCTCTAACCCCCAAACACCCTGTATCCCCCAAACCACCCTCTAAACCCCCCAAAACACCCTCACACTAACATGAATCTACCATCCACGATTCAGTTCTTCCTTTCCCTTTTCAACCCCTCAAGACAACGTCACCAATTTCCCACTCTCGACCCTTCGTCTTATGCACCTTCACCATTTTTCTGGAATGGACGTCCCAAACACAATTGAACGCTTTGTCTTTATTTCCGAACGACATCTAATGTCCGTTCCGATCAGTCCCTTTGGTCTGAGTTTATTTCCAGAGGCGTCACTGCCCAGGGGAAGCGAATAAAGAATGTTCTTTAGATCCAGATTGACTGGTTTGTTTCTCCCTTTGTGTGCGATAAATTGTGGAAAATTTGTAGAAGTGTAGAACGGGGTTATTTGGATAAAAGTTTTCATCATTTTTCATTGTTTTTGCAATTTGGGTGGGAAATATTGTCACTGAAAAAAGAAATTGTGTGTAGTTGGGGGCCGTGCATAAATGACGTAGTTTTTTTTTGGGGGGGTGGTTAACAATTTTTCTAAGCTGTATTACATGGGGGCGGGGGTGTAATCAGAAACATTTCTTACTCAAGACATTTTCAAGTCTGCGAATCAGGAAATAATAATAAATGAATAAACAAATGAGGGGTCACCCAAAAATCTACGTGAGGCATTTTTCTGACCCCCCCCCCCCTCCCCCCAAATATTACTAAGATTTTATGAACTTAAGAACAAACAATTATATAATTTCTTCAGGGACTAAAAGTGTGTAGTCCGAAATCAAGAAGTGTGCAATTAAAAATTAACTTTATTGTCTCATGATAATTTCCAGTTTTCTAATATAATATTGTTTAAATGTTAAAAATTAACTTTAATGTTTTTTAAAACTATTATTCATTAGTCTGTAAATTATCATAATTCCTACTATTAAATTTCTGGTTAAGAATTTATATTTTTTGGTTAAAAATTTTAGTATTTGATTCAAAATTTAATTATTTTGATGGCAATTCAACAACTTTGTTGAAATGTCCTCCTTTTTGGAAGAAAATTTAAATGTTTTGTTGGAAATTCGCCTTTTTCGCATGGAAATTGAACAATTTAATTGAAACTTTTTTCATTTTTGGTTTGAAAATTCAGCTAAAAATGCAACTGTCTAGTTAAAAATTAATATGTTTCGGTTGAGAATTAACTTTTTTGTTGCAACTTCACATTTTCGGATTGAAAATTGAACATCATTGTTAAAAAGTCATCCTTTTTGGCAGGGAATTCAACTGTTTTGTTGAAAATGCGTCTCCTTGGATTATAAAGTTGAGAATTAATTCGAAATGTTTTCTCTTTTGGTTGGATAATTCATCAAATTTACATTGTCAGGTTGAAAATACAACACCTTTGTTAAAAAGTCATCCTTTTTTGTTAAAAATGTAACTGTCTTGTTGAAAATTCGTCTTCTTGGCTTAAAAATTCAATAATATAATTAATTTTTTTATATTTGAATATTCATCTCTTTTTTAGAAATTTCATCTTTTTTAGTGAAAAATTGGCTGATTAAAAATTGATCTATTCTGGTTAAGAATTCACTTTTTTGTTGAAAATTCAACTGTTCAAATGTACAGAATTCGTCGTTTCGACTCAAAAATTCAACAATTT
This sequence comes from Andricus curvator, assembly GCA_932195095.1. Taxonomy (NCBI): domain Eukaryota; kingdom Metazoa; phylum Arthropoda; class Insecta; order Hymenoptera; family Cynipidae; genus Andricus; species Andricus curvator. The sequence goes on along the minus strand of CAKNYM010051573.1, from coordinate 205,641 downwards.
CGTAGAAAATTTAACTATTTTGTCAAAAGTTGAAAAACTTTGTCGAAAATTAATTTTTGTTAAATAATAGTTTGATAGTTCAACAAAATAGTTTACACAAATAGTTTACACAATAGTTTTTACAAAATAGTTTAATAGCCTAGTAGTTTAATTTCTTACCAAATTGATGAATCCAAAAAAAAAGAATTTTCAACCATAAAAAGTGAATTTTTTACAAAGCAGTTCAACTTCAAACCGAGTAATTAATTTTGCAAGCAGAAAAGATAAATTCTCAACGAAACATGTAATTGTTGATATTTCAACCAAAAAAGATTATAATTTGAAATAAGAAACAGTTGAATTCAACAAAAAAAAAAGAATAATTTTCAACCAAATAGTTGAATCCTCAACTAAAACAAAATAATTTTCAATTAAAAATGTTGCATTTTTACCAAAAAGATGTATTTTCAACCAAGAAGGTTAATTGTCTATCAAAAAAATGAATTTTCAAAAAAATACATAAATTGTTAACCAAATGGTTGCATTTTAACTAAGTATTTTAATTTTCAACTGGAAAAGACCATTTTTCAATTAAATATATACATTTTCAACAATAAACGGAATATTTACATTTTCGGTTAAAAAACTAAATCTCAACAAAAAAAAAAAAGAATTTTCAACAAGATAACCAGAGATTAATTTTCAACCAAAAGGATCATTTTTTCACCAAAAAGTTTAATTCACTACCAAAAAAACGAATTTTCAACAAAATATATCAATTTTCAACCAGATAGTAGGATTTTCAACTAAAATAGATGAATTTTGGAGAAAGTAGTTCAACTTTTAATCAAGGACCGGCTTTTTCATCTAAAAAGGACAAATTCTCAACGAAATATGTAATAGTTGTTATTTCAAGCCCTAAAGATTTTAACAAAAAATAAAACGCAGGTGAATTCAACAAAAAAAAATGAAGATAATTTTCAACCAAATAGTTAAATTCTCAAGTAAAACAGAATATTTTTCAATAAAACAAGTTGCATGTTTAACCAAAAACAACGAATTTTCAACCAAGAGGAACAATTTTCTATCGAAACTATTTTCACTAAATAGTTGAATTTTCAACTAGAGAAGACAAATTTCAATTAAATATATCAATTTCGAACACAAAATAAAATAGTTACATTTGCAGTTAAAAAACTAATTCTCAATAGTAAAAAAAAATAATTTTCAACAAAATAGTTACATTTTCAACCAGAGATAAATTTTCAACTAAAATGATTAATCTTCAAGAAAAAAATAAACTTTTAACATAAGAGTTCATCATTCTGCCAAATAGTTGAATTTTGGATAAAAAAATATAATTGTTCAACCAAAAAGTTTAATTTTGTACCACAATAGAAAAGTTTTCAACAAAATACGTAAATTTTTAATCAGACGGTTGAATTATTATCTAAAATAGATGAATTTGCAACCAAATAGTTGTATGTTTAACCAAACGAGATGAATTCCGAACTAAAAATGTAATAGAAGACTTCTCAACAACAAAAAAACAAACTTTTAATCAAAAATAGTTAAAAATAATAGGAAATGTACTATATTTTATCTGAATCCTCCTCCTTCCCTCAAATTGGTAACGTAGTTTATGGACAGCCCCTCTGTGCCATTAAAAATATTAAAATTGGATTCTAATGGAATTCACGTTAAAAAAGAATCAATATTTTAGAAGGAAATTTTTTTAAGAAAGTGGGCTCGAAAAAAATTAAAGGCTTATGAACTGAATAATTAGAAGCTTGCTCCATGAGAAAAGACGAGATTTCTCATAACAAACAGAAGAGCAAAGAAGATATGATATAGCAAACTGCAATAAAGACTAATTTACTGATTCCAATTTCATTTCGACAAAAATTACTAATTCTATCAGTACGAAATAAATTACAAAAGATCTTCCCAAATTAGAAAATAAAGAAAATCTTTCCAAATCATAACACAAACATGAGATATGGAAGCACACGAAACGGAAAAGTTTTCGATTCGATGAGCTGTGAAGCTTGAGGCGGAGCAATCCAAGTTTTTGCCAGGAACTAATCCAATCCATGGGGTATATATAAAAATATATAAGGCTCACGAAGTTGCGTGTGCGAGACTAGATAGGGAATCTAATTTTCCAGCAAAGGGATGTCCAGGTCCGGGTGAGCAGTGAGCATCCCTCACTGTATTATTTATACGCAGCCGAAATTGGTACCTAAGTATTCCAAGCACGCATCTATTTTCTCTGGAGGTGGTGCGAGCGATGCCCTCAATTCCTAACATTTTCAGCATCTCGAAAATATTCATATATAATAAAGTCGAACGACATTTTCCAGATGAGCATACGCCATTTGGCCTGCATTAATTTCATTCGTGAGTCGAATTGAAATTAAATCTTCACCCAGAAAAATATTTGGACGAATCTAACCTAGAATATGGTTCTTATATGAACAGCCTCCTGTCTCCGAGAGTTGAAAATGGTCCATGTGTTGAAGACGGCTGTATGCCGTTTTTTGTTAAACTTTCTGAGGGGAAAACAAACTGAATTTTGTTGAAATGAGTAATAAGTGAAAATGCCAAATAATACAGTTTATCGAATGAAAAAGAGTTTACTTTTCTTTGATCTTTAAATGTTGATTTCGATTTTACAGTAAATATATAATTACTTGCCTTTCCCAAAATAGCGCCATCAGGTCCTTTCAGAATTTTCTCGTGGAGAATGTCTTCCTTTGAAAAATGGTTACTGCAAACGAACTGGCCTGCTTTCACGGTAAAATTTTTCCGAATTGAAGCTTTTTGTCATAAAGCCTTAATAGTTGGGTCTTTCGGAACGACGAAAAAATTGATTTTTTCATATTGGGGATCTTCGAGTTCTCTGAGTTCACTTTTTGAACCTGATTTGCACCCGGGAGCGATACACATCGGCATAATTAATGCGATAAACAATCATAAAAACACTAGTAGAAAACTCCACTGGGCCGTTTACACAATCATTGTTTAATGTATTACATTACAGGTCAAATCTTTCATAAATTAAAAAAGAGAAACTGAGTTGATTGCAAATCCGCACTATTTTATTCTGCAAATGACGAAAGTGTGGGTCAAACCCAAACTAATCATCCTGTGGCAAAATTGATCACTTTAGATCAAAATCACAATCTCCATCACTTGAATTTTAAACTCTTTGATTTTATAAAATCAAACGAAAACTCGTTTGCAAGCAAAGTCATGTTTTTGACTTAGTCTTGAATGATTTGTCTATACCCAAATTTTACTTTTCTTGTGCAGAACGTGGGAAAGAAGTTTTGGCCTACACTATTAACTTATATTTGCAGAACAGAATGCGACAGTTTGCTAATTTAGCTGATTCCAAAAAAGCTCATTTGCATGAAAAGAAGTTAGCTGAAACCTAATTCTAATTCGTAATTAAAAACATAAGACATCGAAAAATAATTTTCGATTAATTTGATTATTGCCAGAGATGAGAATATTCGTTAATGGTCTTTCTTTAAGAGTGAATATACAAATGTTAGAATATTTTAGCTCTGTTACAGAGTCTATTTTAATTGTAAAAATATCACATTTAAGAGTTCGTTATTTGTAATAGAAAATAATATTTTATGATGTATCATATTACTTTTTTGTAATGTATAGATATAATAATTATATTTATTATATAGTCGCATTATATTGTCAAACAGCAATATAAAAAAAATTGGTTCTTCATCACTATATTTAAAAGTGTTTGAATATCCGGGACTAATACAAAATAACGAAAAAATAAATATCAAAACCACAAATTAACAAAAAAAAATAAAATGCTGAAAATATAAATGAACGAATCATAAAATTGACCGAATTACCAAATAAATGAATTGTTAAATTCCCACAAATATTTCAATTACTGAAATTTAAATTTCCCAAAATTTAACATTGCTGAAAATAATTAATAACGTATTAATAAATGATTAATTGAATTTTTTGTTTCATTTATAATTTCATAAATAGCTTATAAATTAATAATCAATTAAACACGTTCGGCAGTTCTGAATTTCGGGAATTGAAATATTTGTGGAAATTTAATAATTCGTTTATTTTATAATTCAATAATCGTCTAATTCGGCCATTTTATAATTTGGTCTCGAAGTCGGCCAATTTTAGTTCCGGATATTTTAAAATTCAGGGTTTTATTTTATATCAATTAAAAATCTTGTCGTTATTTGAAATTTCGAAAATTTTATAATTTGGTCATTTATATTTTCGATAATTTTTTTCATTAATTTGTGTATTCGTTATTTATTTTTTCATTATTTTTTATAAGTTCCGAACATCCATGCAATTTTTTTCTGAATTATGTCAATTATGCCGCTTTTTCCTATATTAAACAAAATAATATGTGAGTACATAAGTCTCATTTACTACCTGGCTCTACATTATGAAGAAAAAATGATTTTAAACGATTTCTCATATTTATTTTGTAATTTGTATGCATTTTTCCTAGGGTATTGCATGGTTTTATAGAACAAAGTTACTACCCGCGCCGCCGCACGGCTGTTTTCAACTCTCATGACACATTTTTTACATTGGGCAGTACAGTGGAAGCACCCCCTGTATATGAACAAACAAAAAATTTGGTTGACCCAAGAAAATCTTTTGTTTACTAGGAGAGGTCGCGAGATATGCGGCGATGATCGACTTGGGCTTCATAGGGTGAAAGTACACCAAAATCCATTAGGTGCGTATTTTTTCTTTCGATCCAATGGGCTCAAGCGCAAATAGGTATGTATGCAATCGAACAAAATATCGATTGTACAAAATAGCATTTGGCCAAAAAGTGGTATAGTTTGTGCTACTCAGTTCAGACCTCACGCACGACCGTCTTGTCAACACTTTTACCCAGTCTGAACTGAGTAGCACAAACTATACCACTTTTTGGCCAAATGCTATTTTGTACAATCGATATTTTGTTCGATTGCATACATACCGCGCAAATATTCAAATTTCGATATATCGAAAAGGGTCCATTGGATCGAAAAAAATACGCACCTAATGGATTTTTATGAACTTTCACCCTATAAATTCCGACTTCTCCTCGTTAGTAAAATTTGTTTGATTATACCATATCTTTTGGTTGATTCAAGTAAAACTTTTGGAAATTAAGCGTTTTTGCGTCTAAGAAAAGATTTTGGTTGATTTCCAATATAAATTGTGCAGGATCCTTTGTTTATTTGATTTGAAAAATCGTTCTGTTTTTTTTTTAACAAAAACTTGATCACGCAATCTTAGGGAATCACATAGTTTCATGTTCTCTTACGTTTTTTTTCACATAATCACATAGAACTTGAAAAACGGTAAGGCTGCTGGCATAGACAGTATTAGTGCTGAAATGCTCAAATACGGTGACGAGTACATACCTCACAGGTTGTGCGAATTAATAAATTTATGTATCGAGACGGGGAAAGTCCCAGACGATTGGAAAAAAGCGATTATCGTACCAATATACAAAAGAAAGGGAGATAAAAACAACTGCAGTAATTACAGAGGTATCAGCCTACTAAGTACCGTAAGTAAAATATACTCAAAAATACTTATTCGTAGGGTAATGGAAATCACAGAAGAAAAAATATGGGAAGTCCAAAGTGGATTTATGCCAGGAAGATCATGTACAGATCAGATATTTAGCCTAAGACAGATCACAGAAAAAAGCTTGAGAGTAGGAAAGAAAGTTTTCTGTGCATTTATTGACCTAGAAAAAGCATTTGACACGGTAAATAGAAGTAAACTTTGGGAAGTTCTTAAAGAATACGGAGTAAATGGAGGGCTCCTGCAAGCAATAAAAACAATATATACAGGCAGTAAAGCGAGCGTAAGGGTAAACGGGAAACTGAGTGACTGGTTCGATATTACGCAAGGCGTGAAACAAGGATGCGTTATGTCCTCGTGGCTATTTATCATATTCATGGATAAGTGTCTAAGAACTGCACTCTTCGACGAAGAAGGTATAGATCTCCAAACAGTTAAGGTACGTGGGTTAGCTTTCGCAGATGACAAGATTGTTATGGCAGAATCAGTCGAGGACTTGCAAAGAATGTTGAATAAACTTCATACAAGCATGAAGGACATGGGACTCAAAATTAACGTAAATAAAACAAAAATCATGGTGTTTGAGGGAAAGAGTGAGAAAACAATGTGCAACATTGTCCTAAATGATGAGAGATTAGAACAAGTTGACAAGTACGTATATCTAGGTAGTCTATTCACTAGCGACGGAAAAATAGATGGGGAGTTAGATAGGCGCATAAATAAGGGTAAACAGGTTATCGGTAGAGCAGGGTCCATCCTAACAAATAAAAACATATCAAAAAAAGCTAAAATGGCCATACACAATTCTATATTCGTACCAACTGTACTATACGGTAGCGAGACATGGACCTGTCAAGAAAAGGACAGGAGTAAAATTAACGCGATCGGCATGAAACCTCTGCGCATAATATGCGGGAAAACACTAATGGACAAAGTCCGAAACGAGACAATCCTCAAAGAATGTGGTGCAAAAGAGACAATA
>CAKNYM010051573.1:147805-184070 GCA_932195095.1 Andricus curvator | reverse complement strand
GATTTGCTTGGTTGCCTTCTCATTTTTCTTTCCTCTTTTTTATTTTTTGTCCAAGGAAAAAGGAAATTCTTTTTTCTAAGGAAATTTTGTTTTTTTTCTTCAAATTACAATAGGAGCATTTTGTGATGGTTGTCCAAATTTGGTCGTTGGATTCTTGTTTTTATTTTCAGGAATTCTACACAGTAACTTTTAGATTAAATTTATTTTATCAATCCGTTTGTTTTCCTTATCAGTGCTATTATAACTTTTATGAATGCGTTCAGTACTAATATCATCAACTAAATGTTGCGGATAATTATTATATAGTAATGTCGTTTTTAATTGATTTAAGTTTTCTTTTGCAAAATGAATATCACTTAATTGGACACATCTATCAACTAAACCTTTTATTGAACCAACTTTATGACAAAATAAATTACGTGAATTGTAATTAAGATATCTCCCAGACCAAGAGGGTTTTTCGTACCAATTAGTTAATAAATTACTATTTGTAGTTTTAATTATTTGTAAAGCAAGATAGTTAATAGCAATCCTCTATACTATTAAACACATTTTAAAAACATCAATATTATCAGAAGCTACAATTTGCTAGAATGTCATTAAGATATATTTTATAAAGAATGGGTGTGAATTCCAATAATTCAAGAACTATTTTTTTAACATCTGTAAAATTAAATCTGAAACTACTGTAGATAAAGACGAACCTATTAGACAACCCGACGTTTCTTTATATAATTTGTTATTAAAAGAGAACACCATTGAAAATAGTTCTAGTGGCTTATGACCAATTCATTCTTAGTCATTTTTTCAAGCTATGATGTAAAATAAGTTTTTCTTCACTGCAGTCTAAAGCAAGATCTAGTGGGATGCTATCTAATGATAGGAACATTCTCATACTCTCAATTTATTTAAATATTTTTCAAGTATTTTTGAACTTATTTCTATAAAAACTAGTTTGTTTATAAAAAATAGTTGGGAACTTAAAGATATTCTAAAAAACATCAGTGTACCTAAAACCTATTCAAGAATTTCCTTAGGCGTTGTGTCGATGTTTGATAGCATCCCACTAGATCTTGTTTTAAATGCATTGAAGAAAAACTCATTTTAAATCATAAATTAACAAAAATAACTATGAATACATTTTGAATAGCCACTGAAACTATATCGAATATCGGGTTGGCCTATGGGTTCGCTTTAACTCCAGCAGTTTCAGATTTTATTCTACAAGATGTTAAAAAAAGATCTCTTGAATGATCAGAATTCACACCTATTCTTTATAAAAGATATATTGATGACATTCTAGCAATTGTTCCTTCTGACAAAATTATTGTTTTCTTTGATGTATCTAATAGTATAGAAGATTGAATTAAATTCACCCATGAACGTGAAATTGATGATGTTATTAACTATCTTGATTTACAAATAATTAACGCTCCGATTGGTGATTTATCAACCAATTGGTACACAAGAATACTCTTTGTCTAGAAGGTATCTTGATTACATTCACATTATTCATTTTGTCATAAAGTTGGTTTAATTAATGGCTTAGCTGAGAGATGTATCAGATTAAGTGCTAAGTAATTTAGAAAGGAAAATTTAAATCAATTAGAAACAACATTAGTACACAATAATTATCCACTTTAAACAATGATCATGTTTTCATCCTGACTTATAATTGACTGGAATTTCCATTTTGATATGATATTTACAATCTGATGATTATTTTGAATGATTCGCTCGAAGGTAAGTCTGATTTAGATTTCCAAATCTTTTTATCATAAAAGCATCTGTCGTATATCTCTGATCGTAGTTTAAAATATTTGACTTTGTATTCTTATTTACAGAAATGGCGTTTACAAAGGAAATGGTCCTCATCAAATTGATTTTTGAGATCTTGGATGTCAGGATGTCGATTTGAGGATTATCAAGATGTTTATAAAATATGATAGCGGTTTCATATAGTCGTTTCAACTCTAGAATATGATCCGTTTCTCTCAACTTCTCAAACTAATCGTCACTTCTTCTCCGTGCATCTTCATCCATGACTTCGTATATTGCATTCCCGACCACAAGATTTTTAAATGCTTTTCTTATGAAGCATTCTTGTCTGATCCTCAATCATTTCGCGATAATCTGTATCATATTCTGTCCATTCGAATTTCGCTTACCTTGATATTAACTTATTTATTTGTTTAAATATACTTATCATTCGGCATTTTATACCATTTTATTTATTTTGGGAAATGTCCGACTAATTTCTGTTACTTTATAATTTAATAATTAAACGAACTTACCTGTAAGTGAAGTTCTATTATAATTGTATGAAGCGCCTCCTCCGAATAGATCAACTTGTAGTACCCCCACTTTACACCATGCTACCACAATTTTTAAAGCATATATAGCAATTCAAAATTCGCGCTCCACTCCGGCGCACACTCCTGGCAATACTTGGACTAGATACTCATTTTATTTAAAGTGTTGCCGTAATTCCACAGAAAAAACCCGAGAAAGTGTAATTTTTGTTGACTATTTTTCAGGGAAATATATCCCTATATTTGGTTTTTACTGTATTATAAAGGTATTATCTAAGAAGTTAGATAAAGGGATAGTGTATATATTGTGCAGGGTGGGATTGATCTATTCGGAGGAGGCGCTTCATACAATTATAATAGAACTTCACTTACAGGTAAGTTCGTTTAATTATTAAATTGTATTTCGCGCCTCCTCCTCTAGATCAACTTGTAGATGTTTAAAGTGAATTACGGCAATCATAAAGCCTTGGGAAGGCTCAAATAGCCTTAAGAAGGCCCCGAGATAGATACTTCGAAAGATTGTCAATTTCAATTGAAACTTATATTTTCAATGTGAGCGCGTATTTATTTATTTACTTATTCTTTTATGTCTTTTTATTTCATGTATGTTATTTGCAACTATTAAATTATTTATGCGATTAACACAGGGTGAAAAAAGAAACTCATTGAAAAAAATACTACTCAATAAAGCCTGAATATCCATTTTCAATATGCATTTATATTATTCACTTAGAAATCTAACCTTCTAGAATTATCTTTCGTAGATTTACTGAAGACAGGAAATCATACGTGATTTTCAGAATTTAATAATTATTACTTTTGCTGATGCAACGTTGCACAGCACTTTTAAATGTTTGTATTTTCTGATTGGTTGACAGTTGCAGTATGATTTTATCAAAGTGAAAGAGGATTTTTTCATCTTCAAACGATATATAGTGCACACCTGAGCAATAAATACAATTCGTTCGAAAGGCAAATAGCAGCCGTGTACGGTACACGTCTTAATAAAACGTAATTTGTTTTACAGTAAATGCAAATGAGATAACGATTACACATTTATTAATCACACAACTCGGAAAACTCTTGACCCTGAATACTACTTCTATTCAAAAATCTTTCTTCAGAATAAGTGAAAAGAGTTAATATATCCAAATTTGGAGAAAATTTGTACTGGATGTGCAAAATTCTTGCTCTCAGGTCTGAATAGATCCTAAGAAGTTTAAATTGTATCGGAGATGAAAATAAAACTCCTATAAAAATTATATAAATTAGTTAAGCTATATACCCATATACACACTACTATTCTCCAACCGAGCAAGTCACGCCTACCCCGAAAGGGAAATGGCTTAATGGTATAATAATAATAATAATAATAATAAGCACTGCTTGTATATCATGTAAATTGTTTCCAGCAAACTAAATAATTCGAGCTGGTTTATCCGTATATTTCTTATTAAAAGCGAGCGGTCTCCCTTTTTGTTGAAATATAGTCCGAAATTACCAATTCAACAAGGAATTCTAGTCAAAAAATCGTTACAAAGCTTTCGAGTTACATGGACCATTTGTAAACTTTCTTGAGTGGACAACTTTTTTAGCCAGATACTGATTAAACATCATAGATTGTACTAAAGGATAATCAGCTGGATCACATCAAGTTGTATACTCATTCGTAAAATATTATGAGATTTTATACAAAAACTATCTCATATAATATTCGTGTTGATCAACCATGCATCCTGTAAGTCCAATTTTTATGTCAAATATTGGCAATCATTAACAGCAGCTTCTATTCGAACTTCAAACAGAAGAGTTCTTGTGACCTTATTTCTTTAATAATAACAATCAAGATTGACACGTAATCTAAGAGACAAGATCAGCCGATTTATGCTCATTCCTGCTAGCAATTTCCTGAATTTTCTTCTGCAAATCCATGGAAAATTAATTAATATGGCAGTATCTTTTTCCCAATGAAGAAAAAAAAATAGCAAAAGGGAATTTTCTGATGATAATTTTCGTAAGGTCCAACGGTCACATATGAAGCTGCTTCTTAATTTAATTATTTTTTGTTGTTGTAAATATTCAATAATTTTTATTATATTTTTACTTTTTTTCTTTTTTTTTTTAATTTACTTTTCATTTCTTTGATTTCGAAAACTAAATCGATGATCAGAAAAGGTTTGAGTAGGTAGAAGCTGATCAGATTTATGAATGTTAAAAAAAAAATAGTTTTCCACAAGTGAGAATCTTTTATATAATCCACGTCTCATTGAAGTTAAAAAGTTTATTCATGTCCGCGTGGGCCTTTAGGTGAACTTTAATATAAAAATATCAACTTTAAGTTTTCAGTTGAGAACAATAAAACTGTTCAATTATGAACTGACTGTACGTTTTCTGTAATTGAACTTAAAAGAAGTTATTAGACCTGGCCATTAAATTTGAAGAAGATTTAGTGGATAATAAGATCTTCATTTTCAACAGTTCAAAAACTGCAAGATATTAGTTTTCATCTTATATCACAGTTTGTTTGAAAATATGGATCCTTTTCTGCTCCGTTGGTATGACGTTACAGAACATCAGAATTATTTCCTGACTCCCATGGATATACACTGTTAGAAGTGAATTTAAATTTTCATATATTGAAAAATTTGAGAAATTATTTAGAGAAAAATTGAGAAATTTTATATAAAAAATATATATATATACACTAGCAGTGTACCTTATATTTAAAATCGAATATAAAATAAATATACATATACATATTCCAAATTTCCATTTTACACGAGTTACAAGTGATTCTAGCCATAAGTTTAGATTTTGAATAATTGAATTAAAATATTTCCTTTCAGTTAGATACAACTTAAGTTGAATTTTATTTGAAGAACCATAGTTACTTTAAGGATTTAATATTCCTAACCTAAAAGTACTGCCAACGGCGATACCACTCCGAAAACACCAGTTCTCGTAAGATCACTGAAGTTAAGCATTGTTGGGCGCGGTCAGTACTTGGATGGGTGACCGTTCAGGAATACTGCGTTGCTGTTGGGCCGTCGTGGGTGTGGTGGGCCCACATTGGTAGTAAATATCCACCTAGAAACACTACCCGAATCGGGTAGTGAGGCAATGAACTTTCGAGTTCGAACTGCTAGTCAATGTATGTATGTAACCTAAAAGTACTACACGCGTAATAAGATTTTTGTATTTAGCAACATTGTTGGAAGAAGTTGGTCCCTGTAATCCAGTATTTTATTATAAATAACAGATGACTAGGAGAATTATGGCCAATCACTTTGATTTATAATATATTCTTATTTCTTTTTCAAGATTTGAAAAATAAAACTGCTTTGTGGATTGTATTTAGAATTTCAATGGCCGTGCAACATGTTTTGCTTTAGATACTTGTATTTCAAATCTAACACTGGACGAATATCGCAACTTGGAGCAAAGTAGCTAAATAAATAGTTTATAGGATACACGAATATGATAAGGGTATAATATAATGATATATTCTATGAAGGAATAAAAGTTATAATTGTCATCAATAGATCAAAACCTTATAAAAAAAAAAATGTGTATACTGTCTGTAAATAGAGTTTAAAACCAATTCGCAGGATTCGTTTCCAAAAACGGAGTTTCTTTAGAAAACCAAAAAAACTGGCGAATTAGATAGAATGGTGAACATATGTAAAAAAAAATATTTAGAGAATATAAAGTTACAGAACAGATATTTGGAGAACACAAAGAAGAAATTAAAAATATTGTTTTAATTGGAAATTTAAGAACCTGCTTCACAAAACGTCTATGCTCTGTGCAAACATATGTAAATTAGAGTTAATTTGCGGAATTCGTTTTCCAAAAAACACTGTTTCCTAAAAGAAGCACTTTCAGCATTTAGATATTATGGTTACAGAGAAAAATATTTTAAAACAATATACACATGCTATCATGACAAAGTTCGGGAACTGAAACATGAATATTACTTTTTGCTTTATTTAATGAAGGTATTGTGAAGTAATAACTTGCCGGTTAGGTTGCATTCGGAGTGGTTAAAGCCTATGCCTCGCTTGTAGGTTAGAGCCCGCAAATTGATACTTGGCAATTTTTCCGGACAAGCGGAGTGCCATACATATATTTATAATCACATTTTAATGGATTTTTGGTACACTAACAAAAATGAAATGAAGTTTGAGAAGAAAACTAGTATTTCTTTTTTCCAAACTCACGTAACTTTCGTACTAGTAGTTGCAGACTTCGAGTACAAGGGACTGTGACTTTAATATGAGACAGCGCCTTGCAAGAGATTGTCTCCTTAAATTGCTCTACTATTTGTAATTTATACTTTTTATAAGTCGACTGGCTATCGCCAGCTCTGGTTTCAATTCCCAGCAGTACAAGTTTTTTTTTTTTTTCAATTTAAAATAAATTTCCATACTTTTTATAAGCTTAATGATATTATTTATACGACAAAATATAAATTTTTATATTCACCTTTATTTCCAGTAACGGTTGCAGACCGTTGAGATTGGAAATGATTTTCACCCTTTATAAGAATCTGTTGCCTCAAACAATCGTCTTGCTGAGGCGTTGTTGAGTCGTTTCTATATTTTTATAACTTGCCTTTATGTTCACTGACAGTTGGAAACTGTTGGGGCTGGAACTGCTTTTTATCCCTTTTCATCAACCATTGTATGAATTATTTTGTCTCAAACAAACACCTTGCAGATGCGTTGTTGAGTCGTTTATACATTTTTATAATTTGCCTTTATGTCCACTGACGGTTGCAGACCGTTAGGACTGGCCACGCTCTTCAATTCTTTTATAAACCAGCAAATTAAATATTTTGTTTCAAAGAAACACCTTGCAGATGCGTTCTTGAGTCGTTTATATATTTGAATAAGTTGCCTTTATGTCCACTAACGGTTGAAGACCGTTGGGACTGACAATTATTCTGACGAAAAATCCTCGCAACTTTTCCACATATTCTTTTTTTTTTTTTTTTTTTTTTTCGTCTTTGTAGGATGAGCTAAAACTGAATTAGATTTTAGGTTAGGTTTGACAGACCAGGGTCTGCCTTTTTTCAGAAATAAAAACGATAAGACTTGCACTACATACTTCTGGGCGAAAAATCGACAATAATGTGCATAACGTCGCTAACCTAACCTCTATTTGCCACGTGGTTCCACGAAGAAAACGAAGTTATAGCGATTGACTTTTATAAAAAATAACCGATGTTGCTACGAAAATAATGAAAGATTTTTACCTGAATAGTTTAGGTTACCTTCGTATCAGGAAAAATATATTTTTCCAAATTTCCTATCTCGGAATCTGGGACGATTTGGTACACAAGGCACAAAGATAGAGAATGAGTATCTAGTCCAAGTATTGCCAGGAGTGTGCGCCGGAGTGGAGCGCGAATTTTGAATTGCTATATATGCTTTAAAAATTGTGGTAGCATGGTGTAAAGTGGGGGTACTACAAGTTGATCTAGAGGAGGAGGCGCGAAATACAATTGCACATTTATCAAGATTCGGAAGGATTATGTGTTACTTATTTTATATCAATTTCGCAAAGCAACGTTTTGATAGCGAATGTTTCTCTTTTATCTAAATTCTCCTAAGAGCCCTCTCTCTAATTTAAAATCAAAATACATGTATGTCTTATTCGAATTGTTGTTCTCCCTTTAATTACAGACCACCCTCAATTCGTAACATATGATTTATTAAATTTACCAGAGAGAATATTATAATTCAATTTATAAATCTTAATTAATTGACATTTCTTTAATAAAATCAATCTTTCTGATGTAAATAATATGTAGGTGAAACTATGGAAGAGGAAGTGAAGAGAAACGAGGGTGGGTAGGTAGTGAAAATGAGAGAAATGCAGAATGGGGAGTAGGGGAAGTGAGGGAAAATAAGTGAAGAGAAAGTAGGGGCAGCTATGAAAGAGGAACTAGGGGAAGTGAGGGGGAAGTAGGGAAAGTGAGGAAAGTGAGGAAAAATTAGGGAAAATGAGGGAAGTAAGGGAAATGAGGGTAGGATATATAGAAGAAGTGAGGGAAAATGAGTTGAAGGTAATTAGGGGAAGTGAAGGGAAATGAGGGAAGGGTAAATAGGAGAACTAAGGGAAAATGAGTGGAAGGTGATCAGGGGGAGTGAGGGGAAATGATGGGAAGGGAAGTAAGGGATTTGAAGGAAAATGTGGGGAGGGGTAGGTGAATAGTGGGAAAGCTACTGAAGGGGAAGTACGAAATGTAAGTATAGGAAATAAGAAGAGGGGGGTAGAAGAAATGAGGGCGGGAAGTAGGGGGCATTACGGAAAGTTAGGAGGGAGTATGGGAAGTAAGAGGAAATGAGGGGAACTAGGGGAAGTGAGAGGCAATGAAGAGAACAGATGTAGGGAAAGTCAGTGCTATTAAGGGGAAGTAGGGAAGCTGATTAGAAAAGAGGATGAGTAGGGGAGGGGAATAAAAAAGAAGAGTATGAGAAGAGTAATGTTAGCTAAAAAGCGAGGAGAGAGGGTAGATGAGGAAGAAGTTGGGGAAGGGCAGGCGAAGGCTGAAGCTAGATGAGCAGAAGAGGGGAATGTAGAAGAGTAGAGTAG
The DNA here is from genome assembly GCA_932195095.1 of Andricus curvator. Lineage (NCBI taxonomy): Eukaryota > Metazoa > Arthropoda > Insecta > Hymenoptera > Cynipidae > Andricus > Andricus curvator. The sequence continues at coordinate 175,158 of CAKNYM010051573.1, read as the reverse complement.
GGAAATTATGGGAGGGGGAGGTTTGAATGACTTAATTAATGTCTTAAAAGGCTACCAAACCATTATTTGTAGGCGCGCGGCACCTACTTTGACTAATTTTTTAAATTGAAATTATCTATGATTTAAAAAATGAGAGAAAGTATATTTCCCGATTGAATATCTGGCCCTGCACATATATAAAAGTTATGAAAAATATGTCTAATATTATGAGTTAAAAGCCAGGTTACGCCAATGGCTTGAAACTGACTGCTTTCAACCTCGGTCTCCTTTCCTCATCCTTCTGCACTTTCCTTTCCGATTCTTTCCGAAATTATTATTGTCGTAGTTCCGGGGATGGACTCCGAAATGTGGTGGCTGTCACATTAACGTCCCGATGGAGAGCATCACGTATAACGCTTCAGTGGTTGCGGACCTCGACGTAGTCGCCGTCCCGGCGTCGATGCTCTTTCACCCTTCTTTTCTTATTTTTATCATCCCTCCCTCTCTTTCTTCTTCGTTCCCAGCAACTCTTTCTTCTTCTCTCTTTCCTTCTCGACTTTTCGCCTGATTTCATGCTTATCCACTACCACTATACTATTTTGTCCTTCTATGCTTTCGCAACAAAATAAATCCGCGACCCTTCAGCGCTGCAACCATTTCCTTCAGGTTGTTTGTTATGCACGCGTTTTCTTCCTGCGGGACGAAAATATACGAACTTCGGGATCCTTATGTACCCATTTATCAAAAATTATTAAGAATAGCTTTGAAATGGCTTTTGCAAACGAGAGGTTTTATCCTCTTGAATTAAAGAAAATAGACATTTTTTCAACAACAGAAAGTGCAGGAATTAATTTTTTTATTTAGGGTTTCCTAGTCCCGGGCAGAAACACTTATATTTTTTTCCAAGAAGGAGAAGTGGAGGGAACTTCTAACTACTAACTCACAACTCACAAGGGGAGGGGGACTGGAGAAAATCAGGGAAGGGGAAATAGGGGAAATGAACGTTGGGTGAGTAGGGAAAATGAGGGTAAATGAAGGGTGGTAAGTAGGAGAAATTAGGGGTGAGGAGGTAGAAGAATTGAGGGTAAATAAAGGCAAGGGTAGTAGGGGACGTGATGAGAAATAAGGGTAGGGAAAGTAGAGAAAGTTGCGAGAAATGAAGGGAGGGTAAGTACGGGAAGTGTGGAGAGCGGAACTAGAAGAAGTGAAAGTAAATAAAGGGGGTAGAAAAAGTGAGGAAAAATGTAGGGAAGCGAAAGGCTTGACTACTTAACAAGTAGAAAAGGAAAAACTTTTGTCAAGTAGAATAGGCTTGTATGGCCAGACAAGAAAAAAGAGAAAACGCTATTCTGACACAAATATATTGTACACATAGTATACTACTATACTTATTATATTTCTCCCGAACAAAATATTTTCCACACAAAAAATATCGTACATAGAATTAAATAGTATTATATTTTTCGTAAAAAAAATATTTTCTACACAGAATAAATCCTACACGCAGTTAAGTAGTGATTATTTTGTCCTGAAAATATTCTCAAATCATTCAACGCAAAACTTTTATGTCCAATATTTTTGTGCACACAATATCAAAAAACGCAAATTAAATATTTTTGACACAAAGTAGATTACACACACAATGAAATAATTATTCTTTTTACTTAAGTAATGTGTCTGATCTATGGAAAATATTCTGGGTGAAGATATTATACACAAAAATATTCCAGATTTTACACAATTTATTTGCAAAATTCTACTATTTGGTTCAAAATATATTTATTTTGTTGAAAATTGAACTATTTTGATAAAAAGTCATCTTTTTTGGTCGAAAATTTAACCGTTGGTTGAAAGTTGAACAAATTTTTAAACAAATTTCTTTTATTGGATGGAGATTGAACTATTTTGTCAAAAATTCGTCTTTTTTGTTGTTGAAAAGTAATTTTTCTTACTAAAAATTTAACTATTCCATCTATGATTAAAAATTAATGGTTTTTAGTAGAAAATAAAAATTTTAAACTGAAAATTTAAATATTCCATTTTTTGATGAAAATTTATTGTCTTCTGTTGAATATTCAAGCATTAAATAATTAATTTAGAATTAAAATTTTTTAGTTGAAAATTTACCCATTTTGTTGAAAATTCGCTTTTTATTGTTAAAATTTTTGTTGTACTCATCAATTAACTTTTCAATTTTTTGTTGAAAATTATGATCGTTTTTTGTTGAGAATTCATCTTTTTGGTTAAATTCAACTGTTTATGATTCAAAATTTAACTTTTTTTACTGAAATATCAACTATTACAGTTTTTGTTAATGAATTATCTGTTTAGTTAAATTCAACTATTTCCTTGAGAATTCATATTTTGTTATTAAAAATTCAACTACATGATTGAATGTTGAACTTCTTTGTTAAAAATTTATTTTTTGATGAAGATTCATCAATTTCATTGAAAATGTATCGCTTGGGTTGAAAATTGATCTATTTTTTTGCAATTTCGTTTGTTTTTTCGGGTTTAAAATTAATTTTTTAACTGAAAATCTAACTATTCTATTATTAGTTGAAAATTTATCTTTTTTTTTGAATTTCAATTATGTGATGGAAAATATACAGTTTTTACTGTAAATTTCAACTATTTGTTTGAAAATACGTCTTTGTAGGTTCAAAATTCAACTTTGTAGCTCAAAAACTCAACTCTTTTGTTAAAATTTTATCTATTTTGGTAGAAAATTAATCTATCGTGTGCTAGCTGAAAAAAAATTGCAATGATTTCAGCGATGGTTCCTCGTATGAATAAAGTGGCCCTGCTAAGGAAAAATGAAATAGAAAATAAAAACAAAAAATTACTGCTAAGTGAAACAAAACATTAGCACAAAATTTCTCGTGATTAATCACCCAAGACTTAATTTGCCTTCAAAATTGTATGTTTATTTTTTAATTTTCGTGCATCAACAGTCAAATGTTTTTAAATAAAAATAAGTGCGATAGATTTTTTTCACATAATTACATTTTTTTCAATGATTATTATTTATATAAAGACAGTGGGTTTTGTCTCTCCAATTACAGAATATCATTAATAAGTACATTCAGCTAATACATCCAAATATTCAATGTTGTGCCTGAAAAAATATGTTATATTATTGTGGATTGATAGCCATTGAAATTCTGTTAAGTAATCCAAAATTGTTCCTTTTTCAAATAGAATATTCTAGGTAGAAAAAAATAGGTTAGATTTTTCATACTCTTACTACATGCAGATTCTGCATCCAACTAGTCGAGAAGGCTTATTCTACGCACCTGAAACACAAAGAGAAAAATTTCTTAGAAAAATTAACATGGAGTTAACAATAAATTATATTTCAGCAATAGTGTTAAGGGTTTTAGAAATAACTATTCAAAATGAATGTTTACGTTGTTAGATTTTACCGGAGCTTAAATTTGTCGAAAAAATTGTAGAAACGCAAACATTTATACACAAGAAATTAACGTGAAAAAAATTATTCCATGAACGAACAATATATATTAATAAAAATAAAAAATATTTTTAAAAAATTTTATTTGCAGAGACAAAAGTAATTTCAGTTTTAATTAAAAGGCAACAATACAGAGCCTTGTATCAGCCAAAATAAAAAATTTCCAGAAATGCAAAAGAACTTTTACAATTTGAACTTTATTATTATGGAAATAATATTCTTTCAATAGTTTAAAAAAAATGTTAATGTGTTTAACGTAAAATCCACGTGATTTAATTGTTTTTAGACTTCAAGGCTGTAATTAGGAATCAAATATACTAATTATAAAATTTTTTAAATGATAGGAATTAGCTATTCATAGGCAGAAGTAAAAAATGATCACCAATGCAATTATAAAAACTCATGTAAATTTTGTAATGAATTCAGAGCTTAACCTTTATTGATAAATTGAAAATATGAAAATGCAAATTTTTTCATTTAGATTCAAGTAAGAGTTAAAAATACAGTTTTTTGAGGATTCCTAATTTTACTTGAAAATTCATGTCTTTGGTTAAAAATTGAACTATTTTGCTAAAAATTTGTTTGCTTTTTTGGTTGAGAATTAATTTTCTTCACTGAAAATGTAACTATTCCATTTTTGGTAGAAACTTGATTTTTTTCTGGTTGAAAATTGATGTATTTCTTAACACTCGACGTTTTTGGTATAAAATGAATTCTTGGTTTTTGTTGAAATGGTTGAATTCAACTATTTTTGATTTAAAATTAAAATATTGTTTTGTTGAAATATGAACTATTACGTGTTTTTTTGAAAATTTATTTTTGGTTTTGAACCCCAACTACTTGGTTTAAAGTTAAACTACGTTCTAAAAAATGATTTTTTTCGTTAAATGTTCACATTTTCAGTGGGAAATTGCACTATTTGGTCGTAGATTAACTTTTTTTTAATTCCTATTTTCAGGTTGAAAATTCATCTGCTGTGTAAAAAATTCGTCTGCTTTAAAAATTCAACAATTTGGTGAAAAATTAACAATTTTGTTGAAAATTCATATTTCTGGTTGTAAATTAAACCAATTTCGTAAAAAATTAGAGTTTGTGGATAAAAATGAAACTATTCATTTGAAAATCCAACTAATCTTTTAGAAATTCGATTTTTTTTGTTAAAAATTAATTTTTTATCTGAAAATGTAGCCATTCCATTTTTGGTTCAAAATTTCTTCTTCACAAGTTGAAAAATCAACTATTTGATGAAAAATTCATGCATTTTGTGGAAAAATTCGTCTATTTCGGCAGAAATATAAATTTTTTAAATTAAAATTTATCATTTTGGTTTGAGGATTTACCTATTTTATTAAAAATTCATCCTTTTTAGTTAAACTCAATTGGGTTAAAATTCATTGTTTTATTGCAAATTATGTATTATGTATTATTATTTAATGGTATGTTTTTAAACTGGAAATTAAACAATTTCATTTTTTGGTTGAAAGCGTCTACTTCGTAGTTGAAAATTCAACTATTTCGTTGAAATTTCATCTTTTTTATTGAAAATTAACTTTCTTTTTGAAAATACTTCTTTTGCGGTTTAAAAAACCATTTTTTTCTTTCAAAAATTGACTTTTTAGCTTTAAAACTTAATTATTTTGTTAAAAATTCGTCTATTTGCGTAGAAAATTAATCTTGTATGTTAAATTTATCTATTAACTAGCTTGTTAAAAATGTATCTTTTTTCAGTGAATTTATTTAGTGGATAATTCCTTTTTTTAAATTAGTTTTTTTTAACTGCAAATTTATCTGTTCCATTTTTGGTTAAAAATTTATTTTTTGTAGGTCAAAATTTAACTGTTTGATTGAAAATTCATGTATTTTGCTGAAAAATCGTCTTTTCGTAGAAAATTAATCTTCTTTGTAGGAAATAATTCTCCTTGGTTGAAAATAATTCTTCTTGGTTGAAAATTTATCTTTGTAGGTAAAAATTTCATCTTTTGGGTAAGAAGTTCAATTATTTTGTTGAAACTTTAATTATTTTGTTGAAAATTTAACTATTTTGTTAAAGTCCTCTCTTTTGGTTGGAAATTCAACTGTTTTGTTGAAAATTCGTCCGTTTGGATTGAAAATTCCTCTTTTATGGCAGAAAACTCATCTTCCTTGTTTGAAAATTCATCTCTTCCGACTGAAAATGAAGTTTTTTGTCGAAAATTTAACTTATGAAAATGTAAATTCAACTGTCTTCTGAAAAATCCATCTGTTTCACTTGAAAAATCAACTATTGTTAAAAATTCAATTGTCTTCTAAAAACTCCATCTGTTTCACTTGAAAAATCAACTATTAGGATGGAAATGCAACTACTAAATTTTGTTGTCCATAATATTGGCGTTTAATGTATCGAAACGTGTTTAAACTTCATTTTCTGATCAGAGAAGTGTCACGTATTACAAAACCTTTTTGACTCCCCTCCTATATGAAACTTTGTGACGCCCCCTCCCCCTTAGAGGGTCAAATAATGTGTGGATGCTCCCCTACTCACAGAATTGAATGCCTTTTTTTGTTGTTAATTCTTTGTATTAGGAAGCATTTATTTTTAAGGTGGAGGTGGCACATCATGTCATATGATTTGATACTACAAAGGGAGAAGGGGTTACAAATGGTTCAAATGACATAAAACTTCCCTCCGTAGGAAATAGAAACCTTAAATTTTTTTCTCCCAACGACAAATGTACTCTCACTTTTTTGCTTCGAAGTGTAAAATCTTGGTTAGTGATACGGTCGTGCGAGATGTAGATCGCTGCCCAAGGGATAGGAAGGAACCAGGGAGGTAAAAGGGTCGCGCTGAGGTCACTGCCGAAGGAGTCTTAGGAGGGCGAGGAAAGGGGGTGGATCGAGTTGTAACTGGTGGACGGGACAGGGGTTGTGAGGAGTGAGGAGAGAAGTGATTGTGGGAGGGGAAAGGGGTAAGGTGGCAAGGGGCAAGGGGCAAGAGGTTGCCCTCCATGAATCACGACACGGCGGCTGATTTAGAGGCCCAGAAGTCTCTGCTATGGGTACTAGCTGCCTCCTATAACCTCCCCGTGAACCTCTCGCTGTACCCAGTGTTCTCGCGGTTATATAGCGGCAACCGTCGACATTTTCGGCGGTCTATGCTTCTCTCTTTGCCCTCGTCCGCGAATGAAATTGGGATTTCCGCGCCCAGAAAAAGAGTAATTAACGAGTCACTGTCTAAGTCGACCGAAATAAGACGCCTGCCAGAAAGCGGATTTGGTGGTACATAAATTAAAGGCAACACGTCTCCATTAAGGGGGTAGCAACTTATTGCTTCCAGGGATCGGAAACTTTTAGGTCGACCCCAGTTTAAAAGGTTCTGCACCGTAACCTTTAAATTCTTAACCACTTTATTTCTTAAGGGTCCAGGTGCGGACCCGAATCAATTAGAACTTAAACGTTCCGGGTTGAGACCTGGAACCTCAAGGATTTAAAAGGTCCAGGTTCGGGCCTGGACCCTTAAGAAGTTAGAAGGTTCGGGTCCGAATCCGAACCCTCAAGAACCTAGAGATGGTCAAAGTTCGGATCTGGAACCTTAAGAATTTAAGAATCCGGGTCCGGACCCGAACCCTTGCTGGACCATTTATGTCCCCAGACCCTTTAAGAATTAGGGGATCCGATCCCTGATTGCTTCAATTCGAATATATTGTCTCTCGCTCTTGCCAGTTCAAATTCAAATTCAAAAGAGTTTAAAATCAAAATTGAGAGATTTACGGCAAGTATATAAGGGACCGTACTTTCCACCTAGAAACACTACCCGAATCGGGTAGTGTCACGCCTACCCTGAAAGGGAAATGGCTTAATGGTATACATACATACATACTTAAATTATGTAACAACTCAAGGGGAGGGGGGGGGTCGACATTTTGTTACGATATGTTACGGTGGCAGGAGGGGGTTCTTCACTCAAGTACGTAATTTTTGCAAATTCGCAAAAACTTTCTCCTGAAGATTATCTTTTTAGTTATAAATTTTATTATTTCGTTGAAAATTTAACAATTTTCTTAGAGAGACATTTTTTTTTTGCAAATTCAACTGTTTTGATAAAAATTCGTCTTTTTGGGTCGAAAATTCAACTTTTTCGTATAATATTAACCTTTTGTTTAAAATTCATATTTTGTTGCTGATAAGTCAACTGAAATCTTTTTTGGATGAAAAATATTTTTTCTGAAGATTTGTCTTTTTAATTTAAAATTTAATCTTTTTTTAGTAGAAATATTGCATCTTTCTTGGACAAAAATGCAACTGTTTTGTTGAAAATTAAACTATTTCCCAGAAAATTGACTTTTTGTTTAAAATTTCTATTTTTCTGTTGAACAGTCTATTGAAATCCTTTTGGATAAAAATTCAACTCTTTTTTTGAAAATTTGCCTTTTTGATTTAAAAATTCACCTGTTTTAGTAGAATTGTCATTTTTCTCGGACAAAAATGCAACTGCTTGGTTGAAAATTTAACAAGCTTGTTGAAAAGTCATACTTTTTGGTTAAAAATTCGAATATTTAGCAGAAAATTAACTTATAGTTTACAATTCTTATTTTGGTGTTGGAAAGTGAACTGAAATCTTCTTTGGATGAAAATTTAACTATTTTTTTGAAGTTTTTTTTAATTCATCTGTTGTAGAAGAAATATTTCATCTTATTTGAGTAAAAATGCAACTGTTCGGTTGAAAATTTGTCTTTCTCATTTCAAAATTCACCTGCTTCAGCAAAAATTACATCTTTCTTGGATAAAAATGCAACTGTTTGGTTTATAATTCAACAATTTTGTTGAAAAGTCATACTTTTTGGCTGAAAATTCTACTGTTTTGTTGAAAATTTAATTATTTGGTAGAAAATTTACTTTTTGATTAAATTCAATATTTTAGTGTTGAAAAGAGAACTGAAATCTTTTCTGGATAAAAATGCAACTATTTTTTTGATAATTTGTTTTTTTGTTAAATTAAAAATTCATCTGTTTTAAGAGAAATTTCATCTTTCTTGGATAAAAATGCAACTGTTTGGTTGAAAATAGAACTATTTTGTTAAAAAGTCATACCTTTGATTGAAAATTCTACCGTTTTGTTGAAAATTTAACTATTTCGTAGAAAATGTACTTTTTGTTTAAAATTTATATTTTGTTGTTAAAAAATGAACTGAAAGCTTTTCTGGATGAAAGTTCAACTTTAAAAAAAATTTGTCCTTTTTTTAATTAAAATTTCATCTGTTTTAGTACAAATTTCATCTTTCTTGGGTAAAAATTCAACGATTTGGTAGAGAATTCAACTAAAAACGTTAAAAATTCATTCCTTTTGTTTGAAAAAATTCGTCTTTTTGGATGAAAAATTCAATTTTGTTCGTAGAAACTTATTTTTTGTTAAAAATTTATATTTTGATTTTGAAAACTCAACTGGAATCTTTTCTGGATGAAAATTCAACTATTTTTTAAAAATTTGTTTCCTTTTTAAATAACAATTCATCTGTTTAAAAAGAAATTTAATATTTCTTGGATAAAAATGCAACTATTGTGTAGAGAATTCAACAATTTTGTTAAAAAGTCATCCTTTTTGGGTGAAAATTCGTCTTTTTGGATTGAAAATTCAATTTTTTTTGTAGAAACTTATTTCTTGGTTGAAAATTCATATTTTGATCGTGAAAAGTCAACTAAAATCTTTTTTAACAGAAAATTCAACTACTGTTTTTTCATTTATCTTTTTGATTTATAAATTCATCCGCTTTGGTAGAAATTTCTTTTTTCTATGAAGATGCAACTTTTTGGTTAAAAATTCTTCTTCTTTGCTTGAGTATTCAACTATTTTGTTTGCAATATTTGGATGAATCACTTTTTTAAGAACTCATTTTTTTTAAAGAGTTATATTTTTAGTTGAAAATTCATCTCTTTGGTTGAAAGTTTAACTATTTTGTTTAGAATCAATCTTCTTAAATGGAAAATTCAACTATTTGGGTAAAAGTTAAACTACATTGTTAAAAATTTATTTTTTGATTGAAGGCTTATATCTTTGATTAAAAATTGACTGTTTAGTGGAAAAGTCTTTTTTTTTGTTAAAAATTATTTTTTTAACTGAAAATGTAACTTTTCCATTTTCTTAAGATTGATCTTTTTTAGTTGAAAATTCTCCTTTTTTGGTAAAAAAAAATAATTTTCTTAGTTTAAGATTTCATTTTTGTTGGGTAAAAATGCATCAGTTTCGTGGAGAAATAATTTTTTGCTGAAGTCATATTTTTTGTTTGTAAATTCAATTTTTCTAGAGAAAATTCGTCTTTTGGCTTAAAGAGTCAACAATTTAGGTAAAATTTTCTTCCTTCAGTGAAATATCTTTATTTGTTGAAAATTCGTCTTTTTGGTTTTAAAAAACTTTTTTTTGGTATAAATTTCATCTTTTTTGATTGAAATATAAACCACGACACTTTTTGTTGGGAATTTATCTTTGTAGGTTGAAAATTTAACGATTATGTTAAAAATTTAATTATTTTGATGAAAATTCAAGTATTTTATTAAAAAGCCATCTTTTATAGTAGAAAAGACATTCTGAAATACTGTTTTATTCCGTTCATAAAAGATTCTATGTTAAAAGTATTTCAAGATTAAAATGCTGGTATTTGGATAATAATAATCAAGGTAAATGAAAAATTAGACAAGGAAAAATAATAATAATAATTTCTTTTCAGCTTGGTAAATGTTGATCTTTTAATTTAAGGTTTGGCCCCTATCCGAGGCCGAAATAACATTTAAAAAATTTGTTGTGTTTAAAAAAAATCAAATAAAAATTTATATCAATTATATTTAGTTTAATTCCCTATCCGTGGTTGAAATACACTATATTATTGACTGCAACATTTATTAAATTTACAAACCTAAAGTTTTGTTTGTTGGAAAATATACATTACTGATTCACATAGCTTTACTGACGAGTCCAGTGAGTCAGTCCGGGACGAAACATAAAAAGTATAATTTTCATTTTATTTAAAAATAAATATATTTTTTTATTGATTGCAGAACACAAAACAAATATTAGCGACCCTAATCCCAATAAAAAATTTTTCTTTACAATTACAAAAAAAGATTTTAACTCTTGAAGCTAAAATTTTTTTCATTTAAAATTATAAAAACTGAACTGCAAATCAAAACACTTAAAGTGGAACTTTTTTTAATTTTGAGCTTTTAAAATTAAAGCCTAATTTTTTTTTAATTTAAACGCTTGATTAATAAATAATTGTTAAACTTTTATAAATTGTGCAATTCAAAGATTTAAAAAAATATATAAATCCACATCACTCACATTTTCAACAAATTTATAGATTTAAAAAATTATATCTTTTTAAGAAATTTTAAGTTAGAAACATTTAAAATTGAGAGATTAAATTTTTTTAACTGAACACTTTTTGAAATAGAAGCAAAATTATATTAATTTTAGGTTCTCAAAAATTAATAATTGTTGAATTGTTATTCATACACCAAACATTATTTTGAAACCTATTTTCAATATTCTCTTGAAATTATTATTTAAATAAAAAATCATTGTACATTTTTCCAGCAATCTAGAGAAAATTTTTGTATCGTCTTGAAACCTCTCAAAATCCTTATACAGCATTAAAATTTTATTTCATAATGTTAAGAAATGTACATTTTGTTTTAAATTATGTGGAATGTTTTCAAATTTTTTATTGTTTTCGAAATTCTTTTGAAAATTCGAAGTTTTTTTTTCAAATGATCCTAATTTTTTCTAAAACTTTTATTAGATCATGGAAAATTAAAAAAAAAGAATCACTTAAAATGTCGCAAATTATTTTTTGACAATTGAGGATGCCTTTTGAAATCTTTTTTAATATTCTGTTAACATTATTTTTTTTAAATAAAAATTTATTTAAAATTTTCCCAAGAATCTTAAGAAAAACTTTTTTTTTATCTTCGAACTTTTCAAAACTCTTAAAAGCTTCAAAATTTTATTTTGAAATCTTCAAAAATTTTTGTTTCGATAATTTTTTGGAATCTTTTCAAGTTTAAAATTATGTTTGAATCTTTTCAAAACTTCTAAATATCTCTTCAACCTACTCTAATTTTTTCTAAATGAATGATTGTTCAACTGTTATTTATACACAAAAATTCAACAATTTCACTTACGAATAAAAAATTGTTCAAAAATAACAATTAAAATTGTAACATTTAAAGATTAAATTTAGCTCTCTGAAATTTTATTTGATTTATAATTGATCATTTTATATAAGCAGTCAAACCTTGCTGAATATTAAAAAATTGTTCCTTTTCTTAATTAAAAATTTCCAAAATTAATGGGTTAAAAATGGATTATCCGGATCTTTTGGTACAAAAGAAAAGTGATTATTTTCTTTATTATTGTCGTAGCCCGAGTTGCAACCAAGATCCCATGTTTTCCACACTTATTATTTTGCATACACTTATTAAAAAATATAGAATCTTCACTGTACTACACATTCTTTGGCTTCTTTTTATGAATTTCTCTGATAAAAATTATTTCTTTAATTAATTATAAGTTTCGCCCATGCAACATAATACAAATGTCAGCCGTCCTGATTGGAGCGCCAACTGCCGGATTAGTTCACCGGCCGGACGCTAAGAAAACCAGAAAAGTGGGGGCGATGCATGAGGCTGGTTTAACCAGAAAAAATAGTAAGGGCATATTTAACCAGAATTCTGGTTGATTTAACCAGACATTTTTTTGAGTGTACTAAGGGGCAGTTCAAGTATTACGTAAGCATACTTTTCCCTATTCTTAACCCCCCCCCCCCACCCCCGTTGTAAGCATATTTTTGCATTTAGAATATACAACAATAAGCATCTATTTATACCCCCCCCCCCCAATGTGCTTACGTAATACTTGAATAGCCCCTAATAAATTATACGAAAGCATTGTTTTTACAATGAGGGGTGGGAAAGTTGGGGAAGTGAGAGGGAATGAGAGAAGAGGAAGTAAGCAAAGAAGGAGAAATGAGGGGAAATGAAGGGTGGAGAAGTTAGAAGTAATAAGGGGAGAGAAAGTAGGATAAGTGAGGGGAAATGAGTGAAGGTGAAGTGGGTGAAGTAGGGGAAATTAAGGGGGAGTGATGAAAGGGGAAGTAGGGTAAGTAATTAAAAATAAGGTTCAGTAGGAGAGGGAAAGTGAGGTCTGGGGAAGGGGAGTGTCAGCTGGGCAGACGAGGAGAGGTAGAAGTCATGGTGGAAGGAATTGGGGAAGGGGGGCGAATGCTAAAGTGAGGAGAGGAAAAGTATGTTAGGAAGATTGAATGACGTAATTAACGTCTTAATAGGCTACGAAACACTATTTTGTAGACGCGCGTCTACTTTCACTAATTTTTTCCCTAAATAATTCTTTCCCTCCTATTTCTCACTGACCCTATTTCCCTTTTATCGAAATAATAAACTCTCTCTCTCTCTCTACGTTAATTCTCTTTTTAATGAACCCTCTACTCTCCACAGGCAGTATTTAAAAAGTCCTTAAAAATAAATTCCTGCCTTCAACTCCACTGTCCATCGAATTTCGGGTCAGAATAAATCCCGGACGGTCGCGCAGACGCGTCACGCGTGTATTTTACATTCTCAATTTGGTATGAGCAGATTTATTGGTCCCTCACCCCCGAGCTTTTGGCGCGCACACGGATGTCACTGTGGACCACGTGGGTGCAAAGGGGGTGAGAATTGGAGGGTGGACCCTCCTGGAGCATCCCTGCAACATGGTCACCATGGAATGGAGGATGTGGATGGGTATCGTGTTTGCTGAGCGAGAGAGAGTCATAGAAAGGGGTGCGGTGAGTGCGGGGTGAGTGCATTGTGAGTGTGGGGTTGAGAGAGGCTAACGGGGTGAGAGAGGGAGGTGGGAGCACGTGAGTGAGTAAGTGCGAGTGGCTCGTCGCTTCTCCATTTCGAGCCTAAGCGCGGCCATTCATCAGGATTTCGGCGCGCAGACGTGCTTTATTACTGCTCGCTCGAAATTGCTATCCTACGACTCCATTCCGGACTGCGAGCTTGCACAGGGGTATAGGTATAGCAGGGTAATGCATTAGAACCTTATATAAGGTTCGGCCACACTCGTGATCCAATCCGTTAACCCGCTCTCAGCCAAATTCCGCCAACTCGGAAATTCCCTGTTATTGATACTAACACTTGCTGGGCGAGACGGAGATTGAGGAGCTTTTATCTCCGATCAAGTGGTCCTTTTCACTCAAGACTTAATAGGTTCTCTAGGTCCTAGAGAAAAAGGAAAAGCTGTTTTTGTAAAAAGTTGTATTTGCGAGAATGCGTAAATATGACTCTTACACTCTAAATTTAAATAAGAATGTGACTAATTAAATAAATCAAGAATGCTTTGACTGAAAAATCAGACATTTCTACAGACAAAACAGTCGTTTTAACAGATGAATCAGACAATATTGCTGACTGAATCAAATAGATATTCGAAATGACTCATTTTCATTTAATAGAATTTACTGATTTTTTTAAATAATAAAATTATTTCTAAATTAAAATTCTTTATTGAACTCAAAAATATTAATAAATAATTGAAATTAATCATAAATGACTAATGAAAACCACAATCACCCGTGCAGAAATCGCCATATATTTTCCCGATTACCGATGTGGCCCTGATCGGTTTAGTATCTTCGGGGCCAGATCGGGATAATTCCATGGCCCACACCCGAGCCAGACCGGTTCAACTATTGCAACGCCACCTAGTTCCAATTTAGGGAACTTGCCTTGTTCGAAATCATCGCGCGTTAGCTGATTTAGATAATTTTCGTTATGTGAACGAGGGTAAGAAAATCGTTAAATCGTATTCATTGAATCGAAACCTAACCTCAAAATTGGAATTCATTTGAAAACTTATTATAAATTGTATATTTCTAAGACGTAACCTGAAATGCAAGTTCCAGGAATTTTAGAAGATCAAAGTAACGTGTTTAGTTTTTGATATAATTAAAAGATAAAGTATAGCATCTATAACTCTAAAAATGAACTTATAAATATTCAGGATTGTAAGTATCAGAAATTCAGTTTTCTTCGACATAACCTCAACATTTTATTTCATTCTGATTTTATTTTTACCGACGATTTTAGAGCTAAATTTAGAGTTAAATTTATTATTTTTAAAGAAAAATAGTCATAGTTAAGTGATTCTTATCTTGTAGTTTCAGTTTTATAGCAATAATTCAGATATTTTATATTAATTAAATAGTTATTCTGATGATTTCGATAACATTTGTTTAATTGGAATTTTCCAAAAATTTGAAATTTCAATACTTTTCGAAAATACCCCGTTTCAACTCAGAATTAAATTTCTTTTGAAAAATTCCCAGCTCCAATCCAGAATTTAAATTCTTTTCGAAATTTCCCGTTCTAGGTCAGATGCTGTTAATATTAAAAAATTCCCTCTTCCAGTCCAGAATTTTAATTCTTTTCGAAAATTACCCGTTTCGACTAAGAATTAAGTTTCTTTTGAAAAGTGCCCTGTTCCAATGCAGACTTTTAAGTTTTTTCGAAAATTTCCAATTCCAGCTCAAAATTGATTAAAATTGAAATATTTCCTGTTCCATCTGAGAATTTATTTAAATTTAAAAATTCCGTTTCAACACAGAATCAGAATTCTTTTGAAAAATTCCCTGTTACAGTCCAGAATTTTAATTCTTTTTGAAAATGACCAATTATAGCTAAAAATTGGTTGAAATTTAAATACTCCCTGTTCCAACTCAGAATATATTCAAGTTTGAAAATTCCGTTTCAACTCAGAATTAGAATTCTTTTTAAAAATTCCCCGTTCTGGTTCAGAATTTTAATTCTTTTCGCGAATTACCCGATTCCAATCAAAATTAGAATTATTTTTAAAAATTCCCTCCTCCAATTCAGAATGTTAATTCTTTTCGAAAATTTCCAGTTTTAGCTCAGAATCAATATTCTTTTGAAAAATTCCTTGTTCTAGTCCACAATTTTGATTCTTTTTGCGAATTATCCGTTTCGACTCAAAATTAAAATTATTTTTAAGAAATTCCCGTCAAGGACTGGAGCGAACATTGTAAATAACCAAATCAAAAAGACTAAAAAATGTATTGAGTTTGTTTTTGCGTTAATATTTGGTACTTGAATAAAAAATATAGTTCACTTTATTAATTTTTCTTGTTATAAAATTATTATTGTACACAAAATTATAAGAAATTATGAATTTCAAAAATGGCTCTTAACGGGAAATTGGTCGGGGCCAGATCGGGCGCCAGATTTGGCTCCGATCGGGCCGTGTGTTTCATCAGCGATCAGGCCCAGGTCCGTTTTCCAGATCTGGGCCAGATTTGGCCTGGTTTGGGCCCGGTCTGGGCCATAGAAAAATTTCTATACGGGCAAAATAACTTATTTAATTAGTAATAGATCATTCAGAATTACTGATTCGATCGGTAGACGTTACTCATTTGATCAATTCGTCTTTATTGGAAGAAAAAAAATGGTCTTGATTCTAAATTCATCTTGTTGGCTAATTTCATCTGTTATTGATTTAAAATTGAAATGTTTTTTAATTAAAATATCATAATTAACCTTTTTTGTTGAGAACTCATCTTTTTAGATTGAAAATTCAACTACTTGGTAAACATCGAACTGCGTTGTTAACATTCATTCTTTTGGTTAATGATTCGTCATTTTAGTTGAAAATTCATCTGTTACTGTTTGGTTGAAAATTTAAATATTTTGTTAAAAATTTTATTTTTTAATTGAAAATGAACTTTGTTATTTAAAATTGGATTTTTTTTAATGAAAATTAATCTTTTTTATTAGAAAATTAAAGTTTTTGGTTGAAAATTCCTCTTCATTGGTAGAAAATTAATCTCCTCGGTTGAAAATTCCTCTTTTTTGGTAGAAAATTTATCTTCTTAGTTGAAAATTCATCTGTTTGGTCGAAAATTGAACTATTTTGTTGAAAAATTTATTTTTCAACAAAATAGTAATCTACTGATAAAAGATTCGTTTTAACAGATGAATCAGTCAATATTTCTGACTGAATCAAATAATCATTCGAAATGACTGATTTTCAGTCAATAGAAGTTACTCACTTGTCTGCTATAATAAAATAGTAAAATTATTTTTAATTCAAAATTCTTCATTACACTCCAAAATCTTAATAAGTAATTAAAATTAACCATAAATGACTGATGAAAACATTGAAAATTACTGATTATATTAATTGAAATGACTGATATAAATAGGCAAAGTTACTAGTTATATAATTTAAAAAGACTGATTTAATCAATGAACGTTACAGGTTAGACTTTAGATCATTTAGAATTACTGATTCGATCGGTAGGCGTTACTCATTAGATCAATTCGTCTTTATTGGTGGAAAAAGAAATTTCCTTGGTTCTAAATTAATCTGGTTGTTTGAATTTATCTGTTTTTTATTAAAAATTTCAATCTTTTTTGACCTAAATGTCAACTATAACATTTCTCATGGATTAAAAATTCAACTACTTCGTTAAAAGTTGAATTGCGCTGTTAAACATTCATTATTTATGTTGAAGATTTATCATTTTAGTTGAAAATTTACCTTTTTGATTGAAAATTGAACTATTTTGTTGAAATATTATTTTTTTTTATTGAAAACTAATCTTGTTTAGGTGAAAATACAACTTTTTGTTGAAAATTTGTCTTTTTTTGTAGAAAATTCATCTTCTTGATTGAAGATTCATTCCCGTGGTCAATGATTAATCATTTCAAGTGAAGTTTCATCTGTTTGGTTGAAAATTAAATTGTTTCGTTCAAAATAAGCTTTTTTATTGAAAATTAATCATTTTGGATAAAAATTTAATTTTCTGGTTAAAAATACCTCTCTTTGGTAAAAAATTAATCTAATCAGTTAAAAATTATTCTATCTGGCTGAAAAAAATTTTGAATTGAAAATTAGTCTTTTTTTGTTGAAAATTCAACTTTTTGGTAGAAAATTCATCTGCTTGGTTGAAAATTAATGCTTCAGGTTGAAGATTCCAATATTGATGAAAAGTTCACCTGTTTAGATAAAAATCAAACTATTTTGTTGATAATTGGATTTTCTATTGAAAATCAGTCTTGTTTGGTCGAACATACAAGTTTTTGGTTGAAAATTTTCCTTTTTTTTGGCGAAAAATTGATTTTCTTGGTTGAAAATTCATATTTTTTAGTAGAACATTCATCTTCTTGGTTAAAAATTCATCTGTTTGGTTAACATTTTTACTAATTTGTTAAAAAAATTATTTTTCATTGAAAATTAATCTTGATTAGTGAAAAATTCTTCTTTTTTGAAAGAAAGTGAATCTTCTTGGCTGAAACTTTATTCTTTTTGTTAACGATTCATCATTTTAGTTCTAAATCCATCTGTTTTGTTGCAAACTGAATTATTTCGTTGAAAACTCGTTAGTTTTTTTAGTTAAAAAATAATCTTCTTTAGTTAAATATTTATCTGTTCGGTTTAAATTATTTAATGAGTATAATTAGGTATAAATTTGTTTAAATATTAATGAGTGATTTGATAATGATAAAAATAAAAAAGACGAAAAAAATGAAAAAGAGAAGGAAGAGGATTTGGTGGGTTGCCTTCTCATTTTGCTTTCCTCTTTTTTATTTTTGTCCAAAGAAACAAACTTTTTTTTTTAATTGCAATAGGAGCATTTTGTGGTGGTTCTCCAAATTTGGTCGTTGGATTCTGGTTTTATTTTCAGGAATTCTATACATTTACAGTAATTAAATAACAATTTAAATACATACATTTCACAACATATGGCGATTACTCTAATAAAAGAAATAACCTGTCCCATTTCGCCCCGGTCTCCCCTAGTGGCTGTTTTCAGTTTGATTATATTTTAATAATGATTACGGATTTCCTGTACCATAAATTTTCTAAATAAAAATTTCCTAAATAAGTACTTTCATAACATTTATTCATAAATGTTGTAACACATTATTGATAAATACTATGTAATTTCTAAAATTTTATTTAAAAAAATTAATTTTGAGTTTTGAAGACTTCAAAATAAGTCGAAAAAGAATCTGGAAGATTTTAAAGCATTTTTTTGCAGAAGTTTAAAACATTTTTTAAAAACTGAATGATTTCAAAAGATATTTAGACTTTTTAGAAGTTTTGAAAAGATTTAAAAATAATTTACATCTTGAGAAAATTTCAAAAAATTGAAAGAAAATGTAGGTTTTTGAAGACTTTGGAAAAAAGCGTTATAAGAATTTTGAAATGTTTCAAAAGAATCGAAAAAAGGCTTTTAGGATTCTTTGGGACATGTCTTAAAGATTTTCTATTCTCAAAATTGAATTTTAAGAGAAAATTGAAGAAGATTTAAAAACATTTCGAATAATTTCCTAAAACTTTAAAAAAGAATGTAGCAGATTTTAAAGCAAAATTTTGCAATTTTGAAAGATAACAAAATTTTAGAATAATTTCCAATAATTTTAGGATATATGAAGAAGTTTTCAAAAGATTAAGAAATAATATAAAGCTTAAAAAGGTTTAAATTTTTTTTTCAAATGTAGGTTTTTCCGTATCGTTTTAACTGTTTCTAATTCTTTATAGTATAGTAGTAGTTTGGAGAGAGAAGGCAACTTAAAAGCTGACAAAATACACCCCGTATTGCAACGACCCCCATCCGAATACAACGCAGCCAAGCGTTGCTTAACTTCGGTGATCGAACGAGAAGCCTTAAACAATTTCATGTTTCCACTCAGACAAGTTTACGAATGTGAAATGCGAAATTTTACAAATTGATTAATTTACAAAAACCGAGAAAAAAATTTAAGTTGAACAAAATTGAACTAAAGTATAATTAATCTTTTAAAATTGTTGAAAATTCGTTAATTAAAATTCTAATCGTTTTAAATTTGTGCACTAATTTTGAAATGAAAGCGTTACAAACTAAATAATTTTAGATAGAAACATTTAAAATTGTTTGCATTTGAAAATTTCCGTTCTTCAAAATTGTATAATTATTTTAACATAAAAGCCTTAATAGTTTAATTATTCGAAGCTGAAAACGTTTTAAATGGAATATTTTCATATTATGCAGCTTTCAAAATTTGACTATATAAATTGAAAAGGTACGAAATTAAAAAAAATTTTAATTATAACATTCAGAATTACATACAATTTGAAATTTAAACATTTAAAAGTAAATAATTCATAACTTAAATTCTTCAAACCTCAAAACAAAATAATATTGCACGTCAAAAATGATTTTACTAAGGAGAAAATTATTTCTAAGGAGATAACTTTGGGTGAAAATTATACTAGTTTGTTAGAAATTTAAAAATTTTATTGAAAATGTAATTTTTTCCTGGAAATTCATCTTTTTTGGTCTAAAATTCAACTCATTAGTTGAAAGTTGAACTACTTTGTTAAAAATTCATTTTTGGTTAAAGATTCATCTCTTTCGTTGAAAATGTAACCTTTTCATTCTTAGAAAATTAATATTCTTGGTTACAAAATCATCTTTTGGGTTGAACTCTTTTGTTGAAAATTCATTTTTTCTTAAAGAT
Organism: Andricus curvator; assembly: GCA_932195095.1. Classification (NCBI taxonomy): domain Eukaryota; kingdom Metazoa; phylum Arthropoda; class Insecta; order Hymenoptera; family Cynipidae; genus Andricus; species Andricus curvator. The sequence continues at coordinate 155,156 of CAKNYM010051573.1, read as the reverse complement.
TTATCATTTTATTCAAGGATTCATCTCTTTGGTTGAAAATGTAAGTGTTTTGTTGAAAATCCCTTTTTTGGTTATTAGGGATTAATTTTTTTAATTGAAAATCTAAATATTCCATTTTTTGTATGAGCATGATATTTTTTATTAAAAATTGATATTTTTAGTTGAAAATTCAACAAATTGACTAAAAATTCTTGTACTTTATTGAAAATTCGTCTTTTTTGGTAGAAATTTAATCTTTAATCCTTTTTGGTTGAAAACTCAATTGTTCGGTTGAAAGTTAATCTATTTTAATTAATTGATATTATGGTTTTTGACCAGCGAAATATAGTAATTAATATGATGTTGATGTTTTCTGTCCACTAGTTCTAAAACCAATATTTTTTAATATTGATTATTAATTTTATAAGTTGTGAAAAAAATCTCTCTAGCTCCGCTGGGATTCGAACTCCAGGTCTTTCAGATTTCCGGTCTGATTATTATACCATTAAGCAATTTCCCTTTCGGGGTAGGCGTGACTTGCTCGTTTGGAGAATAGGATGCTTAATTTAATTAATTATTTTATATATTATATAAATAATTATGAATATATTTATAAATATTTATATATTATATATTTTATTATTTCATTTCAATTAATTAATTATAATTATAATAATTGATTTAATTAATTAATCTGTTTTGCTTGAGGATTAAACTATTTTGCTGAAAGTCTTAGTTTTGGTTGAAAAATCAACTACTTGGTTTAAAGTCTAACTACTTTTTAAAAAATTGCTACAATTGATGCACCATTTTAGTTGAAAATTAATATGTTTGTAAAAAAAATCGTCTGTTTATCTTGAAAATTGTGCAATTTGGTAGAAAATTAAAATATTCGGTTGAAAATAAACTTTTTCGTTGAAAATTCATATTTTGGTTGCAAATTTAGCCATTTGATTACAAATTCGTATTTTTTTATTTAATTCAACAGGTTGAAACTTCCTTTTATTTTTTAAACTGATAATCTTTACTGTCCCATTTTTTGTTCCATAAACATCATTTTAGCTGGAAATTCGACTATTTAGTTTAAAATTTATCTTTCTGAATTGAAAATTCATCTATATGTATGCAATTTTGGTAATTAACTTTTTTGTTGAAGATTCAACTTTTCGGGTTAAAAATTCAACTGTATTCTAAAAATTTTATCTTCTTGGCTTCAAAATTCAACTGTTTTTGGTTGCACCTTATAGGTTGAAAATTTGACTATTTGGATAAAGTCATCTTTTTTGGATAAAAATTCAACTGGTTCATTAAAATTTTGTCCGTTTGGATTACAAATTCATCTTTTATGGTAGGAAAGATTAAAAAATGGTTAAAAGTGTATTTTTCTTGGTTAAAAATTCATCCTTTTTGGTTAAAGATTCAACTGTTTGGTTGAAAAATATTCTGCTTTGGTTGAGGATTTAACTATTTGGTTTAAAGCATAACTACTTTTTTCCAAATTTCTACCAATGATTCATCATTTTAGTTGACAATTGATCTGTTTTGTAAAAAATTTGTCCATTTGGCTTTAAAATTTCTCAATTTCGTAGAAAATCAAACTATTTTGTTAAAAATTCGTCTTTTTTATTTAATTTAACAGGTTGAAAACTCGTTTTGAAAATTCATCTTATATTGTAGAAAAGTCATCTTTCTTGGTTAAAAGTGTATCATTCTTGGTTGAAAATAAACTTTGTTTTCGCTTGAAATTTCAACCATTTTGTTTTTATTGCAACTGTTTATTTGAAAATTAATTACGTTTTTGAAAATTTGTCTTTTGAGGTTTAAAAATTCATCAATTTTTCCAGAAACCCCTTTTTGATTGAAAATTCAACAATTTTGTTGAAAATTTACTATATTTCGACTTGAAATCTTAGGAATTAAAATTGTTTCATATTGAATTCAATATGCAGTATTTACATTAATTTCATTCAAAAGAATTTACACAATAAACAAATTCAAAGGCGTGATTTGAAAATCATGTTAAAGTTGAGATTGATTGCAAAATTAATAAGTATAAAACCATTATTAACTGGAATAATTTCCTATAAAAATACAATAGATACAATTGATTATTTACGGAGTGGCCCCTGACTGAATTGACGAATTGAAGTGAATTGACGATAATAAATAAAATATAAAGTTAAGAAATAAATGCCGACATTTTGTTAACTCGTTTAGACCATATTTCCTACTTTTTTTCCAATTCTCCAGACACGATAACTTTATAACGAATAGCCTTCACTCTTTTTACGGTCTGTTGAATTCCTGCAATCCCATACGCCATCTGGATATCAACGAGTGTGAGAATCTTTTCGTAATTGGCAAAAACTGTTTGCTTCTCTGATCTCATAAAAATCAGTCCGAGTCTTGTTGCAGCGAAAAATGAAGAATCTTATAGAAAAAAGCATAAAATCTGTCAAAATTAAGATATTAATTAAAGCACATTAAAAATTTAGTGACTTATTCTGCTATTGAAACTGACACGCCATATTTCAAAAAACAAAATAATTTTCAGCACGAAAAGTGTTCAATAAATTTATATTATTACAATTCATAATATTCATCAGTATTGAAACATACGTATTTTCATTATCTTGTTTTTATGATTGAAAAAAAATCGCATACTATAAGAAAAAAAAATTTTGTTATTAAACATTTTATTGCAGCTTGTGTGGTTTTTCCATCAATTTAATTTGTTTCTTTTCAATGTTATTTTTTACAATTCAAACTAAACATGCGCATCCTAGCGTAAAGTGGTTTTGAGAAAATTTGTAGGTATAATTTAGGCGAAAAATTTTGTTAAATAAAATGTTATTGTAGCTTGTGTTTAACAACTTTTGTCTCTTCATTTTTTTGTCGTCTCTTATGTCGTTTTTCCAAAAGTTTAATTTTTTTTATTTTTAATCTTGTTTTTTATCATTAACAGAAAATCTACTTGTTCTATCTAAAAATTACCAATAACAAATTTTCAGATCCGTTTTGGGTGAACAACTTTTGTTCATTAATTTTTTTCCGTACCTTGTGCCGTTTTCCAAAAAATTTAATTTTTTATTTTTAATGTTATTTTTTATGATTAAAACAAAAACTACGCGACCTATTGAAACATTATTACTAATAAAGTTGTAGCTCTTTTTTGAATGAGCAAGTTTTGTCGATTCATTTCTTTCATAATTTGTGTCGTTTGTCCAAAAATTAAGTTTTCTAATTTTTAATGTTGTTTTTCACGAATAAAATAAAAAACACGCATCCTATCAAAAAATGATTCATAACAAATTTGTAGCTCTTTTTTGAGTGAACAACATTTATTTCATTACATTTTTTCGTAGCTTGTGTCGTTTGTTCAAAAATGTAATTTTTTCATTGTTAATGTTAATTATCACGGTTAGAACAAGAACTACGCATCCTCTCAAAAAATAATAAATAACAAATTTTTAGCTCTTTTTTGGGTAAACAAATTTTGTCTATTTATTTTTTTTGTATCTTGTGTCGTTTGTCTAAAAATTCAATTTTTCTATTTTTAATGCCGATTTTTACAATCAATTTTCAACAAAAAATGGAATAGTTGAATTTTTAATTGAGAAAATTAATTTTCAACTGAGAAAGACGAATTTTCAACCCAACAGATGAATGTTCAACTAAAATTATGAATCTTCAACCAAAAAAATGAATTTTTCTCGAAGAAGATTATTTTCCGACCAATGAAGACAAATTTTCAACAAAATACATGAATTTTAAAGAAAATTGATCAATTTGCAACAAAAAATGAAATAGTAAAATTTTCAATTGAGAAAATTAATTTTCAACCCAACAGATGAATTTTCATCTAAAATTATGAATCTTCAACCAACAAAATTAATTTTTAACCATTAAGATAGGTTTTAAATAAAATGATGAATTTTTATTTAAAAAAAAAAGAATTTTTAATACAACTTTCAACCAAGGAGTTGAATTTTTAAACAAAAAATATGAATTCTCAACGAAAAATACAATAGATGATATTTTAAACAATGGTCGAATTTTCAATGAAAAAATTATTCAAACCAAAAGATTTCAACCAAAAACAGTTTCATTTTCAACAAAATCGTTAAATTTTTAACCAAAAACTTGGGTTTCCAACAAAATAATTAAGTTTTTTAAAAAATAGTTTAATTTTTAACCAAATAGTTGAATTTTCAATCTACAAAGATGAATTCTCCACAAAAATTCAATAGTTAATATTTCAACAAAAAAAGATGGAATTTCTACCAAAAGTGAGGAATTGTAAAAACAAAAAGACAAATTTTCTACCAAACAATACGAATTTTCCAGAAAATACGTTTAAAGAAATACAATTTTCAACTAAAAAGACCAATTTTCAATAAAAAAATGGAAAAGATACATTTTCAGTGAAATACATCAATTTGAATGAAAAATAAAACAAAATTTTTACATAAATAAGTAAATTTTTAACATAAGAGATGATACATCAACAACAATAAATTCAACTTTTACCCAATTGGTTGAATTTTTAATTAAACAAAATCAATTTTTAACAAAATAGTTGAATTTTAAACCAAATAGTTGAATTTTTAACTGAAATAATGAGTCATTAACCAAAGAATAAATTTGTAACAAAGCAGTTCAACCAAGTAGTTGAATTTTCAAAGAAACCAGAAAATAAATTTTTTGCCAAGAAGATTAAGAAGATTAATTGTCGACCAATAAAGACGAATATTTAACAAAATACATGGAATTTCAAGCAAATAAATCAATTTTCAACAAAAATGGAATATTTACATTTTCAATTAAGAAAATTAATTTTTAATTGAAAAAACGAATTTTCAATCCAAGAGACGAATTTTCAGCTAAAATCATGAATTATCAATCAAAAATATAATTTTTGAAGTATAGCGATGGGTTTTCAAAAAAAAAAAAATTTTGTTTGACAAAGTAGTTGAATTGTCATCCTACAAAGGCAAATTCTCAACAGAAAATTTAATAATTAAAATTTAAACCAAAAAAGATGAAATTTCTACTAAAATAGAGGCATTTTAAAAGCAAAAAGACGAATTCCCAACCAAGCAGATTAATTTTTTACCAAAAAAAATACGAATTTTCAAAAAAATACAATTTCGAACTAAAAAAAGTCAGTTTTCAACAAAAAATAGAAAACTTACATTCTCAGTTAAAATAATAAATTTGAGACAAAAAAAACGATGTTTTAACAATATAATTGAATTTTCAACGAAAGAGATACAACTTAAACCAAAAAAAATTATTCATAACAAAAATGAATCTTTAACTGAAAGAGTTGGATTTTCAGTTAAAAAAAATAATTTTCATTAAAAAAACCATGTTTTTAACCAAAGATATGAATTTTCAACTAAAATGTTGAATCCTCTACCAAAGAAGATTAATTTTCAACCAAACAGTTGCAGTTTCATAAAAAAAAAAATTCTAGTGAAACAGATGAATTTTTCAAAGAAAAAGACGAAATAAAAAAAAATAGTTGAATTTTCACCCACGAAAGATTTCGGTTGAATTTTTGATGTCAAAATATGAATTTTCAACAAAAAGTTATTTTTATACAAAATTAGATGAATTTTCAACCATAAAGAATAACTTTTCAACAAAAGTCTCGAAGTTTTAACTAAATAATAAAATTGTAACTAAATAGATAAGAAAATTTAAATAGAAATAAAAATACATGCAAAACAAAAAAAATACTGAAAAGTGCATTAGGGTGGCCGAAAAATTATTTTTGTCTCTAATGAGGCGAAAAGTGAGGTAGTTTAGAAGTCTGTTTTTGAAATCTGAATCTTTTTCATACTCATTTTGCATAAAATTATTCATGATAAAATAGATTTCTGTTCGATCTTAATTTAAAAATTATTTTTAAAATTCCCTAATTCCTACCTGACCAGTGACCATTAATGTTCAAAGACCAGAATCCTAATCTTGTAACATTTTTAACATAGAAACTTTCATAATAGAATACAAAATTTTAATATGAAATAACATTTTTTAGATTTATTATCCTTGAAAATTATTTAAAGTGCCTGACATTCCCTGACTTTTGCAAGATTTTTGCAAAATCCCTGCTTTTTCCCTGACTTTCCCTGGCGAATGAAATTCCCTGTCTCTTCACTGGTTTCCAGGTTTCCCTTGACCTATGTCCTATGACCACCTTGATTATTGCTATAGAGGTATAAATTCGTTTGCTCTGAACTTTTTTTCTGGTAACTTGGATCTCAAACAAAAAATTGTTGATTTTCAAATAAGAAGACGTGTCTCAAAAGAAAGTCAATTTACTATAAGTACTAGGCCTGTCCGGAAAGTATCCGACCTTGTGCTCTAACTTTGTACCTAGTTGTCCTATTTGTCAAAAACAGGTACTTATCATTTAGGTGGGACGTCTTTGAGGCCCCCTGCTAAGTGACACAGATCTGCGAATCTTTAGTCAAAAAGCGTACGCAGTTGCGTAAACGTCTAACCACGTACGCGTCACATTTCAGGTTGACGGAGCGCACTACAGAGTGTGCATTGAATTTTGCCAAAAACTAGGCCATTCATGTTCGGAAACCATAATTGTGATTCGGAAAGTGTATCGCGATGAGTCTATGAGTGATACTCAAATTAAAGAGTGGCTTAGGCGATTTAAAAGTAGTCATATAGAAAAAAACCTTTCATGTAGAAAGAAACCCTCACACTAACAGGCCAACAACGGCCAAAACACCCTAAAATGTGAAACCGGGAAGGTCCTGTGTACCATAAATATTCTCCAGAAGTTTAGATAGTAAATAAAAAGTATTACCAACAAGTTCTGAAGCAATTAAGTCACGCAGTAAGAAGGGGACGGCACCTGCCCATCAATCGCAGCTCATTCAGCAATTTCTGGTGAAACACGACCTTACACAACTTCGGCAGCCCCCATATAGTCCTGACCTGGCTCCCTGTGATTTCTGGCTGTTTCTCAAATTGACATATCCTCTAAAAATAAAACGATTTGAAGCCGTGGACGAAATAAAACAGAATGCGACGAAACAGCTGTTAGCTATTCCGAAAAGTGACTTCAATGAGTGCTTCCGAAAGTGGGAAGATCGCTGGAACAAGGTTGTGGCTTCCAAAGGAGTGTACTATAAAGAAGATATCATCGCCATTGACCATTACTAACTCTTACTCCTGGTACACCAAAAGCTCGTGTAAAAAATAATAACTGACTTTTTAAATAATGTTTCTTCATTGCTTCATTCTCATGACAGCATCTGATAAATGAGAAAATATTGCGGATTATTTGAAACTAAAATATGCAATACTGATCATTATCTTTTAATCTCTAAAATAAACTTAGGCC
>CAKNYM010051573.1:99749-147405 GCA_932195095.1 Andricus curvator | reverse complement strand
GGTAAAGTAAATGGCAGAATGCCGAGAGGTAGACCGCCGAAAGAATGCTTAGAATCGGTAAATGAGACATTAATCCGAAGAGACGTAAGAAGCCATAGAAACACACGAGCTTGCATGAAAAAATGCATGGACGTGAAGGAAGCTAGAGTAGTATGCCAGAACAGAAAAGTGTGGCGACAAATAGTTTGTAAACAGAGTGACAATAGAATAAATGAAGCCTGAAACAAAGACCTTGGAATCTAATGGGCCCAAGTGGGGAACCATACATAACAATTTTGTGAGGCTCTTCACTTGGGGTGATCGCTAGAGAGATTGATCAGCAACCTGGGTCGGAGCAGTGTTGCGGAATAAACGTGTCATTTGAATAAATGACACGAGAATTCCAGATCAATCTAAAACATATATACCTAACACCTATATACCTACATACTTTACACCTATATATCTATCCAACTTATACCTATATAATCTACACCAATTCAACCATTTTTCCAACCGATCAAGTCACGCCTACCCCGAAAGGGAAATGGCTTAATGGTATAATAATAAAAAATAGGAGTCTGAATACTATGGACAATGTCCATAGTATAGAACATGTAGGACCTGAAGCATTCAATTTCAGGATCGACGATATTCAAATAGAGCACTGAGGGAATATGTATGCGATAATCATGTCGGACAGAGTCGTCGCTTCTTCATGTAGATACGGGTATTAGAAGTACAGCGGATCGGGCAGCTTTCATAAAATACGCCTCTACAGGATTCCGCGAGATATCTGTAGGAGAAGGCCATTTTCGAGCTCATTGAATAGACAGCCATGATTCTATGACCACGGAGCGTGCCAACTCCATTGTAGCACCCTCTACCACTTTATTCCCTTATTCTCTTCTGCTGAATCTCCAGTATATTGCCCCGAGCCAAGCTATACTCTGTCTATTCCCTTTCACCGTTCCTTATATCTTATACCTTTTACATCCAGATTAGGAGCTTTATAGAGTTTATAGAGCTGAAAAATTACACTTCATTTACATCCTAGCCATTCAGGGTGATTTACCAATTTAACTTTTTAATGGTTCATTAATTTGTAGCTTTAGGTTCAACTAGCTCATGACGGAAATTGGTACTATTTAGGTAACCACCTTGAACCTGAAGAAACTACATATATTAAAATATAGGCGCACCTACCCGTGCAAAAGTTGGCCTACTTTGTCCCGTGTAAAAAGGGCGATGACTAGGCCCTGACCAGTATTTATATTTTGAATAAATGATGTTACCTATAAACCCGTCTACACAATACTATTTTACAACCGAGCAAATCACGCCTACCCCGAAAGAGAAATGGCTTAATGGTATAATAATAATAATAATAATAATGTTGAATCATAATTAGGCATTAATGGGTCTTCAAAATAGGGGTATTTTTAGATCGAATTCTTATAAAATCAGGCATGTTCTACCCTTGAAGTCGCAGAATCACTTAGAGGCGAAATGTCTTGATTTTTAGAGGAAATTAGGCGAAACTTATTTTTCCGATTTGCTAACAAAAAATTTGCTACGAAGCTATGCGTATCTGAATTTGGAGTTTTGTTTTTCAAAACAAATAACACGTTTGAAGAAAGCTTAAAAACTGACAAAATTACTGTGGTTTTTCTGATGATATTTGAAGCCGATTTTCTCAAAAAACCTACATTTATATTTTCTGCCATTTTTTTTTTAATTTTTAATTTCATGAAGAAGACATCCTCTGAGTTTTGTACGGGCAAAATACTTTTTTTGGCGAGGGTAAATAGTGATATTTTTTTGGTAAAAAATTCAACTACTTGGTTGAAAGATGAACAATTTTGTGAAAAATTCATTTTTTTGGTTGAAGATTCATCTCATTGGTTGACAATTTAACCGTTTTGTTGAAAACTTGTTTCATTTTTTGCTGAAAAGTATTTTTTTTAACTGAAAATGTAAATATTCCATTTTTGGTTGCAAACGTACCTTTTTTTAATTAAAAATTCAACTATTTGGTTGATAATTCGTCTTGGTTAGTAGAAAATTAATCTTCATGGTAAAAAATTAATTTCTTGATTGAAAATGTAACTATATGGTGGAATTTTGAACTTTTTTTCGAAAATTCTTTCTTTTTTTTCGAAAAATCATTTTAGATGAAAATTCATCATTTAATTTTTTGTATGTTAAGGTTCTTGATGTAAGTTTCCGACCAGCGGAGCAAGAGACCATTTTTTTCACAATTTAAAAAATCAATATTAAAAAAATATTGATTTTAGACCAGTAGACAAAAAAAATTATCATCAAAATTTTTCAACTTCTTAGTTGAAAATTTTTTTATTTTTCTGAAAATTTGCTTTTATGTTGAAGATTCATCATTTTATATGAAAATTCATCTCAGTGGATGAAAACTCAACTATTTTTGTGTAAATTCGTTTTTTTTTTGTTGAGAATTAATTTTCTTCGATGAATCTGTAACTGTTACATTTTTTGTTCAAAATTGACATTCTAATTCGAAAATTGATATTTTAAATTGAAAATTAATCTTTTCTCGCTGTAAATCTTTTTTCAAATTAAAATGTTTTTTTGTTGAAAATTCAACTGTTTTTCAGATAATTCGTATTTTTGGCTTGAAAATTCAACCATTTGGTTGACAATGAACTTTTTATATGAAAATTCATATTTTTGCTTTAAAATTCAACTATTCTAGTAGAAAATTTTAAAATCTTAATATTAATATTAATATTAATAAAATTTAATCCTAAAGATTATTTCTTTCCACCCAAAAATTTAACTATTTCAATTTTGGTGAAAAATATATCTTTTATAAATTGAAAATTCAACTATTCGGTAGAAAATCCATGCATTTTGTTCAAAAATCGTCTATTTGGGGAGAAAATTAATTCTCTTTTTTGAAAATTCATTAATTTGGTTAGGGATTCACCTATTTTGTTAAAATTTCTCTTTTTTAAGTTGAATGCAATTGGTTGAAAATTTGGTTCTTTGTTTGTTGTAAATAAGTTTTTTAAACTCAAGATTTAACGACTTCACTTTTGGTTGACATTTTTTTGTTGTTTGAAAACGTAACTATTTCTTTGAAAATTCATTCTTTCTTGGTAAAAAATTCTTCTTTTCGGCTTTAAAATTCAACTGTTTTCTAAAACATTTGACTTTTTAGTTTTTTTTTCAAATTCATCTGTTTGGCTTGAAAAATCAACAATTTTGTAGATAATTAAACTATTTGGTTGCAAATAAACTTTTTAAACAAAAATTAATTTTTTTTTAAATTTCACTATCTTGGTAGAAAATCAAACTATTTATTTAAAAATTGAACTGCTTTGTTAGAAATTCGTTGTTTTTTTTTGTGAAAAATTATTTCCTTTTTTATCTGAAAATTTAACTATTGCATTTTGAATTCAAAATTCATCCGTTATATGTTAAAAATTCTACTCTTTGGTAGAAAATCCATGTACTTTGTTAAAAATTTGTGAATTTGTGTAGAAAATTAAGCGCTTTTGTTAAAAATTCATCAGTTTGGTTGAGGATGCAACTGTTTTGTTAAAAATTCATCTGTTTGGCTTGAAAAATGAACAATTTGGTTGGAAATTAAACTATTTCGTTAAAAATTTTTTAGCTTGAATTTGTTGAAAATTTATCTTCATAATTTCTTATCTACTTTGTCTTTTCTCGTTGAATTCAGCTGGTCGATAATTCGTTTTTTTTAATGAAATGTAATTTTTTAAACTGAAAATTTCACTGTTCCATTTTTTGTTGAAAACTCAATATTTTCAGTTGAAAATTCAACTATTTAGTTGCAAGTTCACGTATTTTATTGAAAATTTATCTTCTTAAAAAAAAGAAATTGCAAACCAATTAATGAACAATATTTTTTTTTTTTGATTTTCTCGTAAATATTTGTAATATCTTATTATTACAAAAAATATGTAATATTTTAATAATAATAATTCAATAATAGTCCACACCATTTTTGACATAAAAAAAATTAAAATTAATGAACTAATTTATTCATTTTTTTTTAATTCAGATATTTGATATAAAGTTCAACTATTTTGTTAACGGTTTAATTATTTTGTTGAAAATGTAACTATTTTGTTAGAGTAATCTTTTTTGGTGGAAAATTCAACTGGTTTGTTGAGAATTCGTTCTTTTGGATGATAATAATAATAATTCAATAATGGTCGACACCATTTTTGACATCAAAAAAATTCAAATTAATGAACTAATTAATTCATTTTTTTTAAATTCAGATATTTGATAAAGAGCTCAACTATTTTGTTAATGGTTTAATTATTTTGTTGAAAATTTCACTATTTTGTTAGAGTTATCTTTTTTTGGTGGAAAATTCAACTGGTTTGTTGAAAATTAGTCCTTTTGGGTTTTTGGGTTGAAATTTCGAAAATGAACTCCACCACATCATTAAACTTTTCAGCTTGAAAATTCAACTTTATTATAAAAAATTCGTCTTTTTGTCTTGAAGATTTAACTAATTAGTTGAAAATTCATCTATTAAATTTTTCGGTGTCGATAATATTGGTCTTCTGTATCAACACGGATTTCACGGATTTGAATTTAATTTTTTTATCAGACCAGTGTCACGTGTTACAAAATCCTTGCGAACCCCTCTTACGTACTCTCTAAATTTTATTAATCAGTGAGATTTCACTGATTTTCAGTAAAAATCCATACTGATTGGAATCAGTGACCCATTTATAATATAATATAATATAATTTATAATATATTTTTTAAATACTGCATAACATTCTGAAAATTTTAGTGCATTTACAAATTTTTTTGAATACTTCATTGTCGAGAAAAAAAAATGTTTAAGAAAAGTATCGAAATCCCTATTCAAAAACTCTATGACCTTGAAACGCGTCCTAAAAACCGCGTAACCAATCAGAATAATGATACATTGACTAACGAAGTATCTAATAGACAGTTGGCGAAAATTCAATTTACAATTTCTAACAGAGATATTTTTTACCTAAAATTTTCGAAAAGCAGCAGCCAGTCGTAACCAAATCTCACTAAAAAAATACAATTTTGCTTAAAATATAAAACCTAAAAAAAGGTAGTAATGAATAATATCATTCAAGTGCGTGAGAATGAGATGTTTCCAAATATAATCTCAAATTGTAGTCAATCATATGTTCGGAATCACGAGCACACTTTAGTCGGATTTCTTTCGCTTTACATTTCACAAGTATATTAATGCCATCCTCTTAAAAAAAAATACACACAAAGTATTTATAAGGTTGCCTATGGGCACAGAAGTGAGAAAGAAATGGGCCGAAGCCGTTGGAAGAACCGGTAAACTGTCACACTTTACAAAGCCGGGTTTTAGTCAAATTCTAGGCATTTTGAAAATCTTTTAGGCCCTTCTTTTTACTTTTAAAACACGTTTAAAATAATAAACCTCACAATAGGTTATGTTTACTGTTTACACATTCAATCGCTAGCAGCCATATTATATTCCCTCACAAACCGGACAACCGCTGTACTCAGAATGAAGTACTTCCGATAATCCGCCCAACCAATCAGATTTTCTCGCAAAAATTCAAAACGTATACTTTTTAAACATGAAAAAAATATAGTTAAACTTAATTGAAAGAAACTTTCCTTCCGTGGTTACATTATTTTCTTGGTGTTCTTTTAGTTTTGCTAGGAAAAAAATTATTTGAAAATATGCAATTTGGAAGGGGTTATTTAACAATAAAGATATAGAGGGCGCGTGAACTTTACTACGGAACATCATCGTCAAAACTGCGACCGAAGTATGTGGTACGGCGGTTGTAGGAAGAAAATCTGGTGATGCATGGTGGAATGATGAAATTGAGGCAGCCCAAATAGAAAAGAAGCGCACAAGAAAACGCTGAACATGACAGGTCTTAGCGATGAGGAGATAAATAGGCTCAAAAATGATTACAGACACAAAAATAGGAAAGTTAAACGACTAGTCAAAGAGAGTAAAGAGAAAATCAGAACAGAAGAAGAGAACAAAATACAAAACTGCTTTGAAGGAATTATGAAACTATTATATAAACAGTTGAAGGAAAGTAAAAGTACAGAGTTTGCCAGCATGAGAAACAGCAAACGTGAAATGTTATATGATATAGACGAGATAGTAGACGCTTCAAAAAACTCTTTTAAAGAACTATTAGGAGGTGGCGGAGTAAATGGCAGAATGCCCAGAGGTAGACCGCCGAAAGAATGGTTAGAATCTGTAAATGAGACATTAATCCGAAGAGACATAAGAAGCCACAGAAACACAAGAGCTTGCATGAAAATATGCATGGACGTGAAGGAAGCTAGAGTAGTATGCCAGGACAGAAAAGTGTGCCGACAAATAGTTTGTAAACAGAGTGACAATAGAATGAATGACGCCTGAAGCAAAGACCTTGGATACTAATGGGCCCAAGTGGGGAACCATACATAACTATTTTGTGAGGCTCTTCACTTGGGGTGATCGCTAGAGAGATTGATCAGCAACCTGGGTCGAAGCAGTGTTGCGGAATAAACGTGACATTTAAATAAATAACACGATAATTCCAGATCAATCTAAAATATCTATACCTAACACCCATATACCTATCTACCTCATACCTATATACCTAACTACTTTATACCTATAAACCCATATACACACTACTATTTTCCAACCGAGCAAGTCACGCCTACCCCGAAAGGGAAATGGCTTGATGGTATAATAATAATAATGCAACAACCCCATTCTTACTGATTTGATTCAATGACCCATTTCTCACTGATTGAAATTTAGAGAGTATATAGAATATTGAGCTGCAACATGAAGATGGAAACGTTTTGCAAATTTTGTTTTCTTCACAAGATAAATTAAAAATGTTCTGCTTGGAGAATTATTAATGGTTTTCTTGCGCATATAAGAGAGGCCATCAGCTTTTTAACCTCAAGTCACGAGCAAGTTGGCTTACGGGCACTGAGCCATCGAGGTGCAACGGAGAAGAGTTAAAGCTAGTTTCTAATTAATGGGCCTACTACTCTCGAGGCAGACTCAATTATTGTCGATGCTGCAGAGGCGTAGAGTGAAGTGGAATACGAAATCGTATTCTTATTCTTATTCTTATTCGAGATATATTATATATGTATACGTAAGGAAGCAGAGCATGAGCAATGGCTGGCAGCGCTCCGTAATAATGTTGTCTTCGTCGGCTCGTTTTATTTGCCCGCGGCGCAAGAATGTAGCCTACAGTCCGACTCAAAATTCAAAGCGGTTGCGCAACCCGATCAAGAAGAGGCCGACCATTCCAAACTCGCATGGCGAAACGATGGCCGATTTATGAACTGCTCAAAAATCCTATCCTACCTAATCAAATTCATGGAAGAAAATTCTCGAAAACCTCGCACTCATTCACTCAGAAACAACATTTCTTGAACCAAAAAATTGTTTTCTTGGCTATAGGGCGATCAGTACAATGGTTGGCCAGTTAAGGAATTTTTCCAGTTTAAAAATTTGTGGAAAACACTATAAGTGTTCAAAGAAATTCTTAAATACACAGATGGATAATAAATTTGATGAAGATTAAAATTACCATTAGGTTTAGCGTTAGAAGTCACTGTTAGAAATTTCTGTAGGAATTTTTAGAGACGCGTCACTAAAGCTTTATCCGGAAACCTTTTTCGAATGTTCCTAAAAAGGAACAGAAATTTTAGAAACGGCAACTGCATAAAGCTTTAGTCACATTTATTACTTTAATACGAAATATTTAGTCTATGTTTGTCCTGACAATATAAATAGTAAGAAAATATGAATGAAGTCGATATAAACACATTTGATTCATATTTTTATGACAAATGTATACTGCAAGTTTATATTAAAATCAATGAACTAACGAAACGTCTTAAAATAAAGAAAAAACCTATCTTGCCAAGAGGACGTCCTTTGGCGTAAACAGCGGACTCACCGTTCAACTGAAACCTGGATTAATTACTAATTTACACAGCTGCTGCTAATCGATTGCGATCCTGATGTACCTTTTTGGAAGTTGATGCACGAGGCAGATGATCGCAGTATCTTGCAACTATTTTATTGCAAATATAATTCGCTTATCAACCGACTTTCTAGCTCTTTGCCGTTACTCGCGATTTCAACACTTTTTTTGGTTTCTTCTTCTGGCGCAAATTTCGAATCCTTTTAACGGTTGAGATCATTCAATTTCGGAAATATTGGGTTAGTGCATCGTTATAATTCAACACAACCATTTGCAGTGCATTGCCGCCCATGACCACTGCCAACCTGATTTGTCCGCTTCGAACATGATCAAGTAGTTAGGAGTGCGCAGTTGCTGACTGCGTACTTCTTTCGCTCACAATAACTTATATTTCTACTACCATTTAGAAATTTTAGAAAACTTTTAGTAATTTTCAGATACCGTTTCTGAGTGTTAACAAAAATTTAGTAAATTTACTATAAACATTACTGAATTTCGTTTTTAGCAACCTTATTTCGTAAATTTCAGTTACTTTAGTATCCTAAATGTGTCGGAA
Source organism: Andricus curvator (assembly GCA_932195095.1). Taxonomy (NCBI): domain Eukaryota; kingdom Metazoa; phylum Arthropoda; class Insecta; order Hymenoptera; family Cynipidae; genus Andricus; species Andricus curvator. Next base: position 138,863 of record CAKNYM010051573.1, on the reverse strand, counting down.
TTTCTCAAACATTTCTAACAGTTCTCCTGATTGACTGCATACTACGTGAATATGGCTTTAAGTGGCTGTTTTCAGTTTTTTATAATTTTCTCGAATTTTCAAATCGCAATTTACAAATGATGAATTTAAATTCTAGAAATTTATTTCCATAGGAGCAACTTCAAATTGTAAATGATTCTTGAATGATGAATGCAAAAATATTACATTCTTAACGTTTTGACCAAATGTTATAAAAATAACAAAAGGTTTCTATTTATAACTCCTGGAGCATATTAAATTTTTTTTATGTATATGTTATGTATATATATCTATTGATAGAGATTAAGAATGAAAAAAATTATCAAATTTTAAACAAAACGTAGACTTTTGATTTTCAAGGTTTTAAGATAATGACATTTTTGTCTTAAGATTCCAGCGAAAATTCAAATAAATTTGTTTTTCATCAAAAGTAATTTGAAGAAAATATCGGAAAGATTTAAAAATTTTTCCTAAAATTGTGGAAAAGAATATCGAAGATTTCGTGGTAACATTTTTCAATTTTGCAAGATTACGAAATTTTAGAAAAAATTCGAATAAGTTCAAGAGATATTGGGAAGTTCTGAAAGGATACAAAAATGTATTTATTTAAAACTAAATGTAAGCGAAAATTCAAATTAATTTGTTTTTCATAAAAAGTAATTTGAAGAAAATATCGGAAAGATTTAAAAATATTTCAAATGATTTCCTAAAATTCTGGAAAAGAATATCGAAGATTTCGTGGTAACATTTTTCAATTTTGCAAGATTAGAAAATTTTAGAAAAAATTCGAAAAAGTTTAAGAGATATTTGGAAGTTCTGGAAGGATAGAAAAATATATTTATTTGAAACTAAATGTAAGTTTATGATATATCGAGCAATAAATTTAGAAGGTTTTTAAGAATTTGGAAAGGTTTCAAGAGAATAAACAAATTTTCTTAAGATTTCTAGGAAAATTTCAAATATTTTATTTTTTTATTTTTACAACATTTATTTTAAGAGAATATTTAAAAATATTTTCAAAACATTCCAAAATATTTCCAAAATTGTCAAAAAGAATCCGCAGCTAGAGAAAATAAACAAAGAAACTTCAAAAATAACTAGTTATTCTTAATTTTTATTTTGCATTAAAAATTATTTTCCCTTCAAATCATAATTTGCCTAAAATTTGTTTTCTTAAATGAAAAATTTTTGTTGGTTGAAAATGACACAGCTATGTTGAAAATTCGTCCTATTGGTATGGAAATTCAAAATTTTGGTTCAAAATTAAAATCTGTTTTGCTTGAGGATCCAACTATTTTGTTTAAAATTCGTCTCTTCAGATGAATTCAACTCGTTTTGATTAAAAATCAAAATATTTTTTATTTTCAATATCAACAATTATATTTTTCGTTAAGAATTCATCTTCTTTTCTTGAAAATTTGTTTTTCGTTATGTTGACATTTTTCCGAAAACTTGAATTTTTAAACAACAGAACTGGTATTTCAAACAAAAATCGTTATAGTTCCAACAATATCTGCAATAATTGAAAATTTTCAGGTTATATTGTCGGTTTTTTTTAAACACGAAAACCGTTATTTAAAACAAAAACCATATTAGATTTCACAAAAGATTTACAATTATGAACAATTTTCTGTTATGTTAGGTAAGAAGCACGAATTTCCAAATTATTTCTCATTTACTTCTGACTACCTTATAATTTCTAAAATCAGAAAATTAGAACTATCGAGTTAAAAATTATCACATTTCAAAGAATATTAAATATATTTTTCTACAACTTTCAGTTATGTTGATCTATTTCGTCTGAAATTGGTATTTTTAGATTCAAACACAAAAAAAATGTTGTTCTAACTAATAACATTTACAATCTTAAACAATTTCGACTTGTGTTGATGCTTTCCGTCATAAATCCAAATTTTTATTTAAAAATTATTAGATTTCAAAGAAGATTCAGAATTTTCGAACAATTTTAGCTCTCATTGTATTATTATATCAAAAATTGGTATTTTTGAACCAAAATAATAAAAATTTGAACAAGATTGACATTATTGAACAATTTTTAAAATTTTAATTAATTTTTTTTTTGTATTGTGTTTGTTTTTATCGTCAAGAATTGGTATTTTTTATTTATTTTTTGAACATATTTCGAAATGGCTTCACAATTTCTTGTACAATTTTAAATTTTATTGGCATTTTATACTGGAAATAGATATTTTTGATCAAGAATTATTGGATTTCAAAGAACGATAAGATGAGAATTAGAATTTAAAAAGTGAATCAAAAATAAAATAAAATTTACAATTTTTAACAATTTTAAATTGAAATTAAGGTATCGATTTTCATACATAATAAAAAATATGGTTCTTGCTTTTCTTTTATATTATTTTAGATAATAGATACTATAAAATACAAAAATTCTGGAATGATATCAATTTTATATTTGAATTAAAAAAGTGCCTGAGACTAAAAAAATAATAGAAATCGTGGGCTTTACCTTTTTGGCTCTTCCTTCTAATACTATTTCGGGCCCCTAATGCCTAATGAGCACTCTTGTTCCGATCGATGAACCGACGATTTCCTAATAGCGACATTTTTTTTCTTTATTTTTTTTTGCTCTTTAGTTTGATTTTTGTAGAGGAAGTTTCGTTTGATTAGGTAATTCTTTAGAAATGTGTGAATTGATAATGAATGGAATTCGATAATTTGAATAGGAGGATGCTAAAATACGAACTTTGTTATACCGTCAACAAAACGTTCAAAATTGAACAATTTTATTTTTCATTGAAAAATTGAATATCTTCAGATTGAAATATTGAAAATTGGACAATTTGAAATTCAAAAGAATAGACATTGACATATTTCTATAAAAAAGGCGTTCAACATTGAGTAATTTAAAATGAAAAACTTATGAATTGAAATCATTTTCAATTCGATCAAGAGAATAAAATTTGACAACTTAATTGAATGTTTCGAAGTCAAAGCTTTTTAAATTCTAGAATTTTAAATTGTTATGAAAATACAAAAAATTGTAATTTAACATTAAAATAGATTAGACAAATTTGCATTTATAATCCTTTGAAATTAAATCTTCAAAAAATCTTTAAAATCAAATTCATTTGTAAATAGGAAAAATTAAAAATAAAAAATAATCTACTGAGGAACGTTGGAAATTGAGCGAATCCGCACTTACTTTAAAACTGAGAAATCTCTAATCACCAAGAATTGGGATTTTAAAACTTTTTTCAAACTGAATTCCATTAAAAATTCAATTATTTTTAGTAAATTTAAATCGCATTGAAATTAAGAATTTTTAAATTGTCAATTATACATTACAAAATTCGACCATTTCAATTTTAATTGCAAAATTAAAACTTATAAAGGGGAAAAATGGAAAATTTAGTATTCAACATAAAAATTCAGAATTCTATTTTCATTTTAAGCAATACAATTTTTACTTTTTAATTTCAAATCGTTTAATTTTTAACACATCACTTAGAATATTTGTACATTCTTGAAATCTTCCAATCAAATATTTTTCAATTTTGAATGATTAATTCTTTAAAATCATTAACGAAAGATTCGAAAATTTGAATATATTATATTGAAAATTTTTAAAATTCATAACAAGATCGCTGTGATTACAATTTTTGAAATTGCACAATTTTAAGCCCTTCCATTCAAAATTGTTTTTTTTTAAAGTTGAGTTTCAAATGTCCAATATTTTGAAACATTTTCAAATAAAATAACATTCAGTTTTTAATGCCTGATTCTAAAACCTTCTTATTTGTTGGTATTTGAACCAAAAAATATTTTAATCTCAAATAAAAAATAATTGAAAAAAAAATTGTAGCAGAATACTTTGATTTTCAGCCAAATACTTGTATTTTCAACTTGAAGAGATAGATTTTGAACCAAAAATGGAATAGGTTAATTTCAGTTTGAAAAAATTAAATTTCAACCAAAGAAATGAATTTTCCACCAAATTGTTCAAATTTTGAACCGAAAATAGTAACTTTCAATAAAGAAGTTGAATTTTCAACCCGAAAATGTAAATTTTCAACAAAAAAGTTAATATTCAACTGCAATAGACAGTTTTATTTTTCACCAAAAAATACATTATTTGTACAAACATAGATGAATTTTCAAACCAAAAAGATTAATTTTCAACAAAAGAGTTGAATTTTCACCCAAACAAAAATTTTTTAGTTACAAAATAAAAAAATGTCAATCAAACTGATAAATTTTGAAGCCAAAAAAAAAACCAAACAGTTAAACTTTTAACCATAATGGATGACTTTTTAACAGAAAATTGATGAATTTTTCACAAAATAGTACAATTTTGAACCAAATAATATCATTTTTAATAAAAAAGATGAACTCTTAACCAAAAATTGAATAGCAGACTTTTTACCCGAAAACAATGAACTTTTAGCGATAAGTAAATATAAATTTTGATCACTTATAGACTAAAATATAATAGTTTAAGTAAATATTGAGGTTCATTTTTAAAACTTTTGAAATGTCAAGTTAGAAAATCGGAAATTTTGCTTAAAAAATAGAGTTAATTTTTCATTGCACACTTTTTGAATTTGGACTACAAAGCACATTTTAGGTCTTGTAGAAATAATGAAATTTTACGTTTGTTAAACTAAATACTTATTGTTATTATCACATTTTATTTTTTTTTTAATAATTTTATTAAGGTTGCAGGTTTGTTTAATTAACAGAATTTATATTTTATATCTAAGAAGCCAGAAATCACAGGGAACCAGGTCGAGTCTGCATGGGAGCTGCCGAAGTTGTGTGAGACCGTGTTTCACCAGAAATTGCTGAATAAGCTGCACAACTAGGTACAAAGTGGGAACACAAGATCGAATACTTTCCAGCCAGAGCTCGTAATCCCAAAGACGTAAACAAACTTCATCTCTCCTCAATCATCCAATTCACTCAAACATCCAATTTTCCTGAAATAACAGATGAAGAGCTCATCAAAACCACCTATCATTGGTCACATGCGTTCTGCAGACCTACATTGGTCGGGACTCCTAAACGACAGGAATATCTGACAATCAAAATGCCGTAACCGTGCATCATTCCAGGGATAACGATGGGAATTGGCTCTTGCAAATACATTAGGTTGGGCGCGGTAGTGAGAGGGAGTCACAAGCGGAAACTAAGAGCCCGCAGGGTGGTCCTGAGGGTGGTTGCTATCACTCCAGAAGAGTATGAGAGGAGTGAAAAGCAAAGGAGGAAGAATATAAGAATAAGGAGAACCCGACGAGGTAAAGAGAAGACAGATAAAGTAGAAAAATCGTCAACTCCGTCGCTCGAAGAGCGCGTGGTCGGGTGAGGCCGAAAAGTATAAATTTCTTTAATGGCGCTAATAATTTCATATCGTATAATTTACTTACTGTGAAACGTAACGCCAGTAGCTACCAGAGGCATTAACGAGGAGCCTAATATTTATGTTGTACTCGGTCGCCTTGCCACCCAGATAACACCCTCACTTCAACCCCCTGCCCTTCATCCTTCCCACAAACTCGAACCCTGGAAGATCTCACCCTACACGTTTGCCTTCTCGACTTTGCGAACAGATAAAAAAAACACCCTTCATTTGAAAGATAGGCAGGTATCTGCCCATCTACCTCCATGGGCGACGTGCCTCGAAGGGATAAAAAACAAATGGGGAGAGAAAGGACGAGGTTGGAATGCTGTGAATCAGCAGAGTGAAGCGTAGGGGAATAATAATTGATGAAGCGATGTTTAATGGGGATAATTTAGTTTATTGAGGTGAAGTTAACAATATTAATTATTTGAAATATTTAAGGGTTCTTTACTGAGTTGGAGTAGGCTTTCTGAAATTGATCGAATCATTTGAGCTGACCTCATGTGATACTGAAGCTGCTGCCGCGATTTGGGAAAACACCGTTAACTGCAAAATGAACGAAGCCGAGTAAATCGACGAAAACTGTTCGAATCTTTATTCGCGTGTATCGCGGATTCTTATTCATTATCTGCATTTTTTGTTGATGTTCTTGACTAATTTGCATACGATCTTTTTATTTTTGCAAGAAAATTTGTTAAAAAATGTTGATTAAATTATCTAAAATGCAGTTGACGGTGTTGATTGGGATGCTGAAATTCGAGAAAACGCCGTAACGGGCAGTTACGGCTCTCCTTCGAATTACGAACCTCAGAATTAGGCCTGCCATGATTTGAGAGAACGCCGTTCACGGCAAAAGAATATAATAACCAATAATAAGTGCAGTTACGGCGTTTCTCGAATCACAAACCTTTTTTCTCGGGGTTCGATGATTCCGGAGAACGTCGCATCGTAAGCACTTACGGACCTCTCCGAAATCACGAAGGCTCAAAATCGGCGTCCAATAATTTTGTTAAAGTTCGTAACTGCCCGTTACGGCGTTTTCTCGAATTTTGACGTCCCGTATTTAGTCGTCTCTGATTTATGCCTGCAGTTAACGGTCAGTTACGGCTCTCTCTCAAATCACAACTCGCCAATCTTTGCAGTTAACGGTGTTTTCCAAAAATTATGCAATAATTATTTTTAAAGTTATTAACAATTTGAAAAAATTATTTTAATAATCAGGTGTATCTTTTTTCACGATTCCAACGATATAAAAAACTCATTTTTCGATTTTTGGCAGTTAACGGTGTTTTTCCAAATCACGGCAGAGCTGACCCAACTCCTATTTTCAAACACGTAAATGTTATTTTATATAACCGTCAATCGAACAATGGAGAATGAAATAAAAACTATTTGATACTACTATAAGAAAACTTCTAAACAAATTCTTTAAAAGTTTTTTTTTTATTTGAGAACATTGATGTAATATAAAGACTAATTTAGACGGCAGGTTAACTTAACAGATTAGTGGCTGTCCATTATTTTGGTTCTTATTTATACTTGGTGAATTTTTTTTCGAATTTCTCTGCTCTCATCACCCACTTTTGTTCGAATGCCAAAAAAAAATCTCCAAATTTGAGCAAAATCGGTTATTATTTAGGGGTGGCGCAAAGACCATGAAGTTTCCCATTGATTTATCATGGGAAAAAGTCAGCTTTTTGTAAATCTAATATTTAAACGCGATAATATGTTACAAATAATTCCGTGTTTCAGTATATTGTTCAGAATTCGTCAGAGAATAAGAATCAATCATAAATTTTGAGGTTGAATAATTTTAAGCCACTCTTATGGGTCCCAAAAGAAAACCCCATAAGTGACAAATTTGAATTTTACGTAATATTGCGGTTTTTTGACGCTTTTCAAAAGTTTAAAAAAAATGATTATGAATCGGTAATTTAAGAATACACAGTCATTTGTTAACTAATATTCAATTGTTTAAACAATTTTAATTTGTTTAAATATTTGGTTTCTTTCAGTTAACTCGCGCAATGAACGTATTTTCTAGACTTTATGAGTTATTTAATCAATGATAACAAAAAAATAATTTGTTTAAGTAATTTTACAATTATTTAAATAATACGTATTTTTTCAAATATATATTTTACCTACAAAAAAGCAGGAGAAACATTTTATCTCACTAAATTTTCGACAAATTTTAATATTTTTAAATACTAATTTGTTTATTATGAATACTCGTAGATGTTTGAAAAAATTTGAATTGTTAAAACAATTTTTTTGTTAACATATCTTATTTTTGCTATTTTTAGAAAGATTGAAATATTTTTATGTTCTACTTTGCTTTTTAAGAATACTCTTAAATGTTTAAACTAATTAAAAATTTTTTAAAAAAATTTAAATTTGTTTAAACATCTACGAGTATTCATAATAAACAAATAATTACTTAAAAATATTCAAATTTAACGAAAATTTAGTGAGATGAAATGTTTCTCCTGTTTTATTGAGGTAAAATATATACTTGAACAAATACGTATTATTTAAATAATTGTTAAATTATTCAAACAAATTATTTCATTTTTATCATTGATTAAATAACTAATAAAGTCTAGAAAACATGTTCATTTCGCGAGTTAACTGAAAAAAAACAAATATTTAAACAAATTAATATTGTTTAAACAATTTAATATTAGTTAAAAAATGACTGGGTATACTTAGATTAGCGATTAATGATTATTTATTTTCAAACAACTTTTAAAAACGTCAATAAACCGCAATATTACGTGAATTTCAAATTTGTCACTTATGGGGTTTTCTTTGGGGACCCATAAAAATGGCTTAAAATTATTCAACCTTAAAATTTATTATTGATTCTTATTCTTCGACGAATTCTGAACAATATACTGAAACATGGAATTATTTGTAACATATTACCGAATTAAATATTAGATTTACAAAAAGCTGACTTTTTCCCATGTTAAATCAATTCCCTTTTTGAAATAATTTCGAGAATAATTTATATTTTGTCCCCTCTTTAAAAAAAACTCTTTCATTTTCTCGTCTTTTCGCTTGAATTTGTATTGAATTTAATATAAGAATAATAATAAGAAGAGATATAATATAATAAATAAATATAATAATAAGAAAATCCAACTATTCTTGATTAAAATTCAATTTTCTTTGGTTGAAAAGTCTACCATTGTATTTTTGGTTCGGAATTCATCTCTTTAGGTTAAAAATTCGACTATTTGGTTCAAAATTCAATTATTTTGTTAAAAATACAACTATTTTTTTAAAAAGTCATATTTTTCAGTCAAAATTTCAACTAATTTATTTCCAGGTGAAAAAGTATATAATTTATATAGTTTATATATAGTGGGCAAACCACTGATACGTTTCATTTCTTTTGAGCAGAAAAATTGATAAAACAAATAAAAAATTTATTTTTGTGTCCACCATACATAAAATATATATAACTTTTTCACCTGAGTTGAAAGCTGAACTATTTTGTTAAGAAATCAGTTTTTTGGTTCAATGTTCAGCTCTTTGGTTAAAAATTTAGGTGTAAATTAATTTTTTTAACTGCAAATTTAACTATTTCATTTTTATTATTATTATTATTATTTCATTATAACTATATCATAATTCAAAATTCAATTACTTCGTTGAAAATTCTTCATTATTATTAATATTAAAACAAAAAAATAAATTTTGAAGAACTTGGTTGAGAATTCATTATTTCGTTGAAAAATCATCTTTCTTGATTGAAAAATAACTTTATTATTGAAAATTTTCATTTTTCGGTTAAAGAACCAACTTTTCTTTAAAACACTCAACTTTTTACCTTGAAAACTTAACTATTTTGTTAAAGATTCAACTGTTTGCGTAAAAAATAAATCTTGTTTGTTAAATTCATCTATTTGGTTGAGGATTCAACTATTTTGTTAAAAATTCGTCTTTTTTCGTTGAATTTAACTGGTGGATATTTTTTTTTAATTCGTATTTTTAACTTTAAATTTAAATATTCAATTTTTGGTAAAAAACTTATCGCTTTTTGTTCAAAATTCAACTATTTGGTTCAAAATTCGTATTTCGGTAGAAAAGTAAAGCTACACAGATGAATTTTTAACCAAGAAGAATTATCTTCTACTAAGAAGATTAATTTTGTCCCAAAAATTAAACAGATAAATTGAAAGTTTAAAATAATACTATTGATAATAATACTTAAAAAGTTAATCTATTTGGTGAAAAATTCAACTATTTTGTTATAGTCTTTTTTGTTTGAAAATTCAACTGTTTTGTTGAAAATTCGTCTTTTGGATTGAAAATTCATCTTTATATTGATAAAAATAATCCGGTGGTATGGGTTGATATTGTGGATTCATGGTCGTTCTCTATATATTGTGAATAAACTTTTTTTTTTAATTATGCTGTTTCTCCTAAAATAATCAAAATGTCTATAAAATTGTCTTAAAAACTATAATCATATTATTAGAATCGATTTTCATCCATTGTTTATAGATCTAAAAAGACTTCATTTTTGCATATCTTCAATAAATTTTAACTTAAACAATTTTTTTAATATTTCTAATTCCATATTATTGCTTATTACTGCTTCTCTGTAAAAACTGAATCTGCTAAAAATTTGCCATAATTGTTTTATCAAGAAAAGATATTTTCTGAAAATTTAAAATAAAAAACAGAAAAGAAGATTTTCAAATTATTTTTGCTTCTCTCGAATCATAAGGAACAATTTATTTTCAATCTGCTTAAATGATTTGAAAAAGTTAAGCAAATATATATTTTTTCTTAACTTTTATCTCGCTGTTCCGCTGATCAGATTTTTTTTACATTGGAACTAAATTTCACACAGTTGCTTTTTAAGAATGTTTACTGGGTACAGTTTGATTAATAATTCAGGAATTTTTAAAATGATTTCCTGCTTCTGCAAAAAAAATTGTTTATTTAACAAAAGTTATTTGGATTTTTGTGTTTTAGCATCAATTTTAGGGAAGAGCTTATCAAAATTGATGAAATTCCTTAAAAGGTTCTTTAAAATTCTGTTTTGTTGGGCTTCATTAAAATTAAAACTATATACAAAATATTTGTTACAAAAATAATAACTGCATATTTTCTAAACAAAAATCAAATTAAACTCAACCAAACAAAATTGTGAAGAATCTTTCAAGGAATAAAATCAGCTATAGATCATTAGGATTATATTAAAATTGCAGCTTTGACCTAAAATCGAATCTGAAACACAAATGTCCATATAACATTTGTTAAATACAAAATTTTTTCTGAAGGACGCTTATTATTATTATTTTCTCCTACAAAATTCGCAACAATAAATATCAAGTATATTTTTCTTGATTTTATAAATTGCTGTAAAGGAAGGATGAATTTTAAGATATACAGAATAGAATTTTATGGTTGATTATATGTTTCCATTTCACCCTATAAAAGTTTTCAGATCAAAATTAAAATGAATGTGTTAGCCCTTCTTGAAAAATACTTTTTTTCCAAAATTATGAGATGCATAATTTGCATAAAAGTTGATGGTAAGAGTTGCTTCAAAGCTGTTTCTTTTATGTTTTACTTAATCTAATAGTTTTGTGAATTTTAAAGGTATGATATAAAAAATCACATAAAAGTTAATTAAAAATTAACTCAAATAAAAATTAGCTTAAATCTGAAAATTCAGACTTTGAAATTATATTTTTAAATGATGGTCACTATCATTGCCGCGTATCTCAGAGTATAAAATACTATTTTATTATATTGGTGTAACCACAAAAAAATTTGCAGTCATCCCAAAAAATGGTTCCATTAATATTTTAACTTCACAGAAAAAAGTCTAGTTTATATTGCAGTTTGTATTCAATAAACAGAAAATGTTTGTTTACATATATCAGTTTTTTTCCTTCTTAATATCAATGAACTTATTACTTCCATTTTTTTCTCAGTGAAACACTCATAAGTTATCAGTGAATGTTTGAGCCAAAAATAATAAATTCCTATAACAAAACAATAAAAAAAATTACTGAAAAAATATTGAGTATATAAAATTATATTTCTGTTTAAGGCGTTGTTTTGCATAACATCAAAAATTCAATTTGACAACCGCAAAGAAAAGAATGTCTAAAAAAGCTGCTTCAAAATTTTTTCCATGCAATTAAATATAATTTTTTTTCTCTTGCACGCAAATATTTCTCACAGTTAAAAATGGGTATGGGCACAAGATGTCGATCTTTATTTCTATTAGCGCATGTTAGGCAGACACTAATTAAAAATGGGTCGCAAAAAAGGTTCCCTATTTTCTTGAAAAAATGACAAAAAAATCTACTTGCATATGATAAATGGTACTAAGCCTTTCATTAAAAGAATTTCTTTCAGAGAGTTTAACTATATTTTAACAACAAGGTAAGAAAAAGATCACATTAGTTACTTATAATTCATGTTCTATATTGAGTTCTTTTTTGAATTCATATATTGATTCAGTCACACATTTTTTTGCCCGAAATTCTTTTAATCACTGATCAATTTTGTGAAAATTAGTGTTCAAAAAAGTTTCTGTTGGCTTGCTTTGAAAAATGTTTGGAAAGGGAAAAGATTGTCAGTTAATTAGAAACAAAAGTGCATACAAACATAAAATCCGACGTTAATTCGATTTATACTTCATTTATATATATCCAAGAGCAAAATTCGTTTTATTTCCCAAGACTTAATATTTAAGATTATTCATTTATTAATATTATTATTATTGGCCAACGGCCATGCCACGCTGAAAAAACCAGTTCTCGTCAGATCACTGAAGTTAAGCAGCGTTGGGCGCGGTTAGTACTTGGATGGGTGAGCATTCGAGAATACTGTGTGCTGTTGGCATATTATGGGTGCGGTGAGCCCAAAATTGTAGTTATTTATAACTACAAGAAAACTATTCACCTAGAAACACTACCCGAATCGGGTAGTGTCACGCCTACCCTGAAAGGGAAATGGCTTAATGGTATACATACATACATACCCAATATTGAAATTAAAATATATAATCAATATTTGCACAAAGTTTTTGTATTTCATAATATCTAGTATCTAAAATAATAGAAAAAAACAAGAAAATTTTGTGTTTATAATTAAGCAAAATTGGTATCTTAACTTCAGATTAAAAAGGTTAAAAACTATACATTTTATTTTTTAATGCTAAATATTTTTCATCCAAATAACCAGGCCAAATAATGACGCCTCTTTTGAACGAATTTTCAGGGAAAAACGCTTAGATAAGATGAATAATATTTATAAAATGTCCGAAAATTGTAAATTTTCTTTGAAATTCAATGATTGTTTATTAAAAATGAAATCGAAGGATTTAAAAAAATTAAAAATAGTAATTTTCGACAAAAAACGCTAATAAAACATAACAAAAAATCATTCAAAATTGTGAATCTCCTTTGAAATGTATTTAATTTTGTTTTAAATATCGGATTTTCTATAAAATACGTTAACATAACCTTAACTTATTTCAAAATTGGAAATCTTCTGTAAAATCTGTACCGGTTTACCCTAAAAACCGCTGGATCAATCTAGAATAGTACACAAATTTTTTATCTTCTTTGAAATATAATTTTTTTATTAGGAATAAAAATTTCGTTCAAAAACACTAAAATAATCAAAAAAAAATTAATCTTGTTTAAATTGTAATTATTGTTACTTAATAATAACAATGTTTGATCTAATGTGATAACATAACCTATGATTATTAAAAAATGGCGAATATTCTTTGAAATTTGAAATTTTTTCAATTAAAAATACAAGTTTCTAATAAAAACACTAAAATAATCCAAAATTGTTAAAATTATAATAATTTTTGTTAAAAAATATGAATTTTCGATATAAAACTACAAAGTAACCGAAAAACGACAGTTGTTCAAAAATTTTGTACCTTTGAAATCTAATAATATTGAATTAGAAAGCCTAAATGTTGGTGAAAAAAATTATATATATATATATATATATATATATATATATATATATATAACCTGAAACTTTTCAAAATTGTAAATTTTATTTAAAATCTAATGATTTTTGTTTAAAAGAACCAATTTTCAGCGTTAAACGCTGAATCTCAATAACATAACCTAAAATTTTTGAAATAAGGAAATATTGCTGATGATAATTATTTTGATTTTAAAATCTCAATTTACTCATTATTAAAATTAGCTCTTTCAACAAAAATAATTATAAGTCTAACAAGATTTTCAATCTTTTACCAGGTAATCGGTTGTTTTAAACAAAAATCATTATGTTTCAAAAAATAATTATAATTTTATAACAAATTGTGGGTTATGTTGGTGTGTTTGAACTGAAATTATTATTTTCAAACAAAAATAATTAGATTTAAATGTAATGATCTTTGTTAAAAACAATCAAATTTACAAGCTTGAACAATTTCATATTATGTTAGTGTTTGTTTTTGGAAATTGAAAATTTTATTCAAAAATCATTAGATTTCAAAGATATTCATAATTTTTGAACAATTTTAGATTACGCTAGCGTTTTACATTGAAAATTGGCAATTCAAAATAAAAATCATTATCATTTGAACAAGATTCAGGATCTTGGAACAATTTCTGATTATGTTAGTATTTTTTGTCGGCAACTCGTATTTTTAATTTAAAAAATATATATATTTCTAAGAAGAGTTACAAATTTTTCACAATTTTAGGTTATGTTGGCGCTTTACAACGGAAATCGGTGTTTTTAGTAAAAAAAATCATTAGATTTAAAAGCAGATAAATTTTCTTTGTTCGTAGGTTAAGCTATCGGTTTTCACCGGAAATACCAGCATTAGATTTCAAAGAAGATTTAGAGTTTTTGGTTTTGTTGGCGTCATTTAACCCGATAAATAATAACTTTTCACTATTTACAGCAGGAAAAAATATTTTTTAAACAAATAATAATTGTTTAAACAATTAACAATTAGTTAGAAAATACTTGGAAACTTGTCACTTATCGAACAAAAGTAATTCATGTTAAACCAGTTCTAAAAAATACTTTCTCTAGAATAATTTTTACATTTTTTGGGGCGTTTTCTGGGTACAATACAATAGGATTGGGGTGCTCAAAATAAAAATATATTGGGTGAAAATTATTCCTGGAACATTTCTTACGAGGTGACTGAACAATGATTCACAAATATTCAATGACAAGTACTTCTTTGTTCCATTTTTTTAAAAGCCGAGCTTCAAAATCCTATTTTTATTATCAAAGTCAGGGGACATGGGTTGACCGATTTGCAACAACAAAAAATTCGAAATTTCGTTTTCCGGAAAAGGTCCAAATTAGGGGAAGGGAGGGGGGGGGGAGAGATCGACCACCAAAAATCGATAGTCCAATTTTTACAGAAATATATTTGGACCACCCTATTATATGCCTTTTAGATAATGATTTAATCATTCATCAGCCCCGAAAAAAATATTTTTATTTCATAAAATTCAAGTCACTCGATTTATCCTAATGAATAGGATTTTTCCGCAACCTTTACATACCTGCTTAATATCCAATTTACTAATAAATCCCCAATTTCCCAACCAATCACCATTTCCGTCAAACTAATTTCATCAAGCTAAAAACCTGCTAAATGGGGAAGTTGAACTCGTGTCCAATTTAGAACCCGAATCCCTCCTGCGATTGGTGAGCAACTGAGCACTGAGCAGCCTTTGGTCGTATCTCACCTTCGAATCGAGTCGTACGTCAGACGTGTCGCTGGGTCCAAACGCACCGATTGGCGGTAAATTTTAATCGAAGCCAAGGAACGAACATTTTAGCGGATCACGCGAATCGAGAGATAAATATACGGAACGGAGTCGTCCTGCAAGAAGGAAGGAAGTCCAATGGACTTTTTTATTCGGCCGCCGTGCGACGTACGAAGCGATAAATTAAGTTGCACGCGCGCAATATAAACGATCGAGGACCTGGCTGGCCGGCCGGCACGTTCCGCGGGTAAGTCGACGATTATTGTCAATCGCTAATTGATTCCCGATAAGGATCCATTTAGGTCTTAGTGATGGCAGTGGCTTCACGGACAGCAGGCATGCACGACGCGTGCGACAAGTTGCAGCATCTCAGTGATGTTATTCGCATGTAGTGAATCTTCTTTGAAATTTAATCATTTTTTAATTAAAAATACAAGTTTCTGAGGAAATCCAGGTACCACAACCTCTGACAATTAGATGATTCAAAAGGAAAAGGTTGCTAGTTCAAAGTACATGATTATGACGTGTTGATGGGTGTCTTGCTGTCTCAGTGAGTGTCTGGTTGGATTGGTAAGTGGTTGTTTTGGTGAGAGTCTGGTTGGCTTGGTGAGTGTCTGGCAGACTTGGTAAGTGTCTGACTGTCTTTGCCTGTGAAAATTCAACTTGACATATAGCCCTGAATAACACTAAAAATATAGGAATTTGTTAGGTCAATATATTATTATTATTAATTTTCTCTTTTAAAATGTTGGATATTGTTACTGTAACTTTTGGTCAAAGATAGACGTCGAACAATTTTGAAAAAGACATGTAGACCCGTTCCGCGGGTAAGTCGACATTGTCAATCGCTAATTGTTTCGTGATAAGGACTCAATTAGATTTGAGTGATGGCAGTGTCTGCAAGGACAGCTGGTATGTACGACGCGTGCGACAAGTTGCAGCGTCTCAGTGATGTTATTCGCACGTGGTTAGTCTAGGCCGTAGATCATGCATGACTTTGAGTCACGATAACATTACCTAAAATTGTTTTAAAAGAAGGTAAATCTTCTTTGAAACTTCTGAAAATTACATGATTCGAAAGGAAGAGGTTACTAGTTTAAAGTGCATGATTATGATGTCTTGGCCAGTGTCTGGCTGGCTTGGTGAGTGTTTGGCTGCCTTGATGAGTGTCTGGCTTTCTTGATGAGTGTCTTTGTCATGTAGGAAGTCAATTTGACAGAGAACCCATGAATAACACTTCAAATGTAGAAATTGGTTAGGTCAATGTAGTATTATTAATTTTCTTTTTCAAAGCATTTGGTAGTGTAACTGTAATTTTTGTGTGAAGTTAGACGTCGAACAATTTTGTAAAAACATGGAATACCCGTTCCGCGGGTAAGTCGACATTCTCAATCGCTAATTGTTTCGTGATAAGGACTCAATTAGATTTCAGTGATGACAGTGTCTGCAAGGACAGCTGGTATGTACGACGCGTGCTGCAAGTTGCAGCGTCTCAGTGATGTTATTCGCACGTGGTTAGTCTAGGCCGTAGGTCATGCATGCCTTTGAGTCACAATAACATTACCTAAAATTGTTTTAAAAAATGGTAAATCTTCTTTGAAACTTCTGAAAATTACATGATTCAAAAGGAAGAGGTTACTAGTTTGAATTGCATGATTATGATGTCTTGGCGAGTGTCTTCCTGGCTTGGTGAGTGTTTGGCTGCCTTGATGAGTATCTGGCTTTCTTGGTGAGTGTCTTTGTCATGTAGAAGGTCAATTTGACAGAGAACCCCTGAATAACACTCCAAATGTAGAAACTGGTTAGGTCAATGTAGTATTATTAATTTTCTCTTTCAAAGCGTTTGGTAGTGTAACTGTAATTTTTGTCTGAAGTTAGACGTCGAAAAATGTTGTAAAAACATGGTATACCTGTTCCGCGGGTAAGTCGAAATTGTCAATCGCTAATTGTTCCGTGATAAGGACTCAATTAGATTTCAGTGATGGCAGTTTCTGCAAGGACAGCTGGTATGTACGACGCGTGCGACAAGTTGCGGCGTCTCAGTGATGTTATTCGCACGTGGTTAGTCTAGGCTCTCGGCCGTAGGTCATGCATGACTTTGAGTCACGATAACATTACCTAAAATTGTTCAAAAAATGTTTAATCTCCTTTGAAACTTCTGAAAATTACATGATTCAAAAGGAAGAGGTTACTAGTTCAAAGTGCATGATTATGATGTCTTGGCGAGTGTCTGGCTGGCTTCGTGAGTGTTTGGCTGCCTTGATGAGTGTCTGGCTTTCTTGACGAGTGTCTTTGTCATGTAGAAAGTCAATTTGACAGAGAACCCATGAATAACACTTCAAATGTAGAAATTGGTTAGGTCAATGTAGTATTATTAATTTTTTTTTTCAAAGGGTTGGGTAGTGTTACTGTAATTTTTGTCTGAAGTTAGACGTCGAACAATTTTGTAAAAACATGGTATACCCGTTCCGCGGGTAAGTCGACATTGTCAATCGCTAATTGTTTCGTGATAAGGACTCATTTATGACTTAGTGACGGCAGTGTCTGCACGGACAACAGGTATGCACGACGCGTGCGACAAGTTGCAGCCACTCAGTGATGTTATTCGCATGTAGTTAGCGTAGGCAATGCACGACTGCGAGTCATGCCGAATGAAAAAGCTTAATGCGCCATTATTTACTTGATAGTGGTCAACCTGGTCTGGTCGACCAGCACGTGTTTACGCGTTTATAACGGACGTGACGTAGAGCTTGTCCTTTACAAGTGTGGGTGCTGTTTTGCGATGCAGCGCGCATTACAGCCCGTAATGCGACAGTGGGGTCGGTTCATATATTTTATTTAGCTCTGACGGCTTGCGAAATTACGCCATAATTAATGAAACAAAACTATTAATTTAAATTCCATTGTTCCATTATAAATAATTAGCTGTTAATAAACGACAGCGCGTAATGTGATTGGAGAGCGCACCTCCGCATTTGTTACCAATCGGGGTCCAACTTATATATGGAAATTTCTATCACATCTGTGTATTTTGGAAAAAAATATGGACAGTAAGACTTTTGTGTGAAATGAAATATTCATCCGATGCTTTTGTTTAATTTTTTTCCACCCAGTAAAAAATTTAAATTTAAAAAACGAACCCTTACGCGGTGAAGCTGAATCAATTTTTAATAAAACGTGCTGCGTATGGGATTTTCTGGTTCATTATTCTTCTCTGGCACCTCATGAAAGTTTTCATAGAAAATATAAAATCGGCGCCTAAGCCTTTTTGGGAAAAAAATCAATTTTGGTTTTCAAACATTTCAGAGTTGATTATGTTTTTAATTTATTGTATTTAATGTTTTAAATTTAATTGTATAGTTAATAAATTCTAAAGATGACTATCTCCTACTCATATAAAACAAAAGTATATTATTTTAAAGTCTTTATTAACTTGAAAAGAAATGTTGAAACTGTTATAAATTACATTCCCTTCAAAAGTATGAAAATCTGTGTCTGATAACATATACTTTAATTATGTTTTTGGTCATTCTGTAAGAAAATATCGATATCAATCAAATCATCTTCATATTTGTTGATGCAATTTTAAACAACGACGTGAAATTTTGCAAAGAAGTTTATCTTCGTGCAAAGCGGGCAGATTTTTGTTTGTTAAAAATATGTCGTTTTTGGTAGAATATTAATCTTTTTGGATTGAAAATTATGTACTTCAACTGGAAATTTAACTATAAAATTTTGTATTGTAAATAATTCTTTTATAGTTAAAAATTAACTAATTGGCTGGCAATTAATGTCTTTTGTTATAAATTTATCCTTTTTGGTAGAAAATTAATCTTGTTGGTTGAAAATTCATTTTTTTTTAAAGTTCAATTACTTGACTGATGATTAAACTACTTTGTTAAAAATTTATTTTTTAGTTGAATATGCAATTATTTTTTAAGTTGGAAATATAATTGTTCCATTTTTGGTTAAAAATTTTTCTTTTTGAGCTGAAATGTTAAAATTTCCTGGTTGAAAATTCAACTTTTTTAGTTGAAAATTCATGTAGTTTTTTGAAAATTCGCCTTCTTCGGTGGATAATATCTTTTGGGTTGAATATTTTTTGGTTGAAAATTCACCTTTTTTAGTACAAAATTCAACTATTTAATTGACAATGAACTTTTTTCTCATTTCTTACATTCTCATCAGAGAAGGTATTAGATTTGTGTAAAATTTGACCCCCCCCCCCCTGTTTTGGTCAAATGTCCACGTTTTGAGACCTCTGAACCCAAAAAAAAGGTTTTTACGAATGTGTCTGTCTATCTGTATGTCTGTCTGCCTGTATGCCTATGTGTCTGTATGCCTGTATACTCTTCAAGCGTCCTAAAATGAAAGTCAAGTTTGTTAGCCAGCTATTTTGGATAAAAATTCAAAAAGTGAGCGCAATTTCAAAATTGTTGTTTTCCAAAATTTAAAAATTCTGTGTACGGTTAATAGTAGTAGTAAAAAATTCGAACAATTTATCCTCATGACTTTTTTTTATTAAAAAAAAAAAAAATTACCGGAGTTATAGCATTTACAAAATTTAAAAAAAAAAACGAAAATGAACATTTTAAGCCAAACAACGCACGATATGAAAAAATGTCGACGGAAGAAAAACGTTGCATTTTGAACACCCTACAAGATTATCACAACAACTTTTTGAATTTTCTTGAAAAATCGAAAATTCAAAGTTTGATCGCACAAAAAATAATGAAAAATCAATAATTTCATTTTTTGATCAAACTATACAAGATACAGAAAAAGATGAACTGACCAAAATTGTGTATTCAAAAAAGATCTACAAATTTGGTACAGATCACTTTTTAATAGGACGCGTAGTTTTTGTTTTATACGCAAAAAAAGCATCAAAAATAGAAAAATTTAATTTCTAGACAAACGAAACAAGATACGAAACAAATAAATCAATAAAACTTGTTTACCAGAAAAAGAGCTACAAATTTGTCATTGATAATTTTTTTTATAGGACGCGCAGTTTTTGTTTTAATCGTAAAAAATAACATCAAAAATAAAAAAATTAAATTTTTTGGAAAACGGCAAAAGGTACGAAAAAAATTAATAAACAAAAGTTCTTCACCCAAAAAGGATTAAAAAAATTGTTATCGATAATGTTTAGACAGAACGTGTAGATTTTCTTTTAATCGTAAAAAATAAGATTAAAAGTAAAAAAATTAAACTTTTGGAAAAACGACATGAGAGACGAAAAAAAAATGAAAAGACAAAAGTTGTTCAACCAAAAAAGATCTACAAATTTGTTATAAACTCTTATTATAAAAATATACTTAAAAAAAATTACGTTTTTGAAAAAAGGATGCGTATTTTTAGTTTGAATTGTAAAAAATAAGATTGAAAATAAACAAATTCAATTTATGGAAAAACGACACAAGTTGCAATTAAATGTTTAATAACGAAATTGTGTTTTTTCTTATAATATGCGAACTTTTTTTCAAAAATAAAAACAAGACAATGAAAATACGCATGTTTCAATACCAATGCATATTATGAATTGTAATAATATAAATTTATTGAAATGATACATTTCTCAGGGTAGCTGAAAATAAAATTTAATGCAAAATAAGGAACAAATATTACATTAATCATGATGAATGAAATTTGTACTTTACTTTGCAGTATCTGAATAAGCAATCCCAGGCCGAGGTACAGAAATAAATCAAATATAAATTTGATAAAATAGTGTTGAACATAATGTAGAAAGGTTCACATTCTGGACAAAATCAAGTGCGAAGCGCAAAATACGTGATGAGAATGTGTTCGTTAAAGCCGAAGGAGCTTTAACAAAAGAGAATTCACAATCACCAAATTACAACTGTCGATGCTTTGATCGTTAATTTTAAAAGGTGTGTGCACACATGTGGGGGAAATACGAAGACCGAGCGCGTAGCGCGAGGTAAACACATTATCAAGCGCGAAGCGCGAGATAAATATATTCTCGAGCGCGAAGCGCGAGAACCAACAGTCGCGCGCCCTAGACGCGCTCAAACTTGCGAGCAGATTTTTTGGTTGAAAATTAAACTACTTAGTTGAAAGTGGAACTACTTTGTTAAAACTTAATTTTTTGTTTAGAGAAGCATGATTTTAATTGAAAATTTATCTCTTTGGTTAAAAATTTAACTATTTCTTTTAATTATTTCTTTTTTTGTGAAAAATTAATTTTTTTTAATGGAAAGTGTCAGTATTCTATTTTTTGCTAAAAATTTATATTTTCAGTTAAAAGTTTAACTATTTGTTTGAAAATTAACGTATTTTGTTGAAAATTTACGTATTTTGCTGAAAATTCGTCTATAAAAACTACCCTCTTTGGTTGAAAAGTCAACTGATTTGATAAAACTTCGTCATTTTGGTTGAGGATTCAACTATTTTGTTGAAAATTAATCTTTTTTGATTAAATTCAACTACTTTTTATTAAAACGTAGAATCGTTGAGAATTCATCTGTTTTGGTTATGAAATTAACTGTTTTGTTGAAAATTCGTTCTTTTTTGGTTGAAAATTAGTATTTTTTATGATAATTAACCTATTCAATTTGTGTTGGAAAATTGATCTTTTTTAGTTTGATATTCAACTATTTGGTCGAAAATGTATACAGTTTTGTTAAAAATGCAACTACTTCGTTGATAATTCACGCATTTTGTTAAAAATTCGTCTTTTTTTGTGAAAAATTAATCCTCCTCGTTGATCATTCATGTTTTCAGTTGAAAATTCATTTATTTGGTCAGAAGTTTATATATTTTGTTGAAAATTAAACAATTTTGTTACAAAAAGTAAACCTTTTTGGTTGAAAATTCGTGGGAGTCTATCATTTGAGCGGAGTAATCAACCATAATTTTATGTAATCCAGAGTAATCCTATGCAATCCCGAGTAATCTCATGTAATCCGGAGTAATTATGTATATAGAGGTAATCTAGGGTAATCCGTGTAATCCAAAGTAATCCACCTCCACTGGCCCGCATTTTTAAAAGTTGTTCCCCCCTCGATGTCACAGAAAAAACAGAAGATAAACTTTACATCGATTTCCGACGAAAGATTCTTTGCAAAAAAAATTAACTTCACAGGATAAACTTTACACAAATATCAATTAAACTTTATTTTGTTTTTCCATGACAAACACATGTATTTTGAAAGACGCGAAGTTGGCTGAACAAAACTTTATCGCTCTAAAAAATTTCCTGCAACAAATTTTATTCTTAGTTTTTTCTGTGGTGATTCTTTATCCAGTAAATGCAAAATTGTATTTTATCTCAATTAGAATTTTTCACAGCTGCAAAAAAGCAAGCCCCAAACCTTTTTTTCTACATTTGAAATTCCTATCGCATAAGTATTTTGATTTTAGAATGCACGACAGAGATCGTACATCTTTCTTATAGTTTAAAATCAATTAATCAAAGTTGAGCCGGTGCTGATTACTGTTGCGATGCACTTAGCCTCGTACATGCGATTACATGCTGTGAGATAGACAGATGAGGCTACGTGCTCGTAGTTAATCTTCCACATGTCAAACGGCACAAACGACACTGGGACGAAGCGACGCGTCGCGACGGTCCCGTGTGCGTATAACCTGTGACGTGTAACGCATGTACCCGCGGGACATGTAAACCAATATGTGCCCACACGAATCTCAGTAAACGGACTCATATATGGGTCATTTTCTGATAATTTAACATTTCTCGTTTTTATTGTTTATTGCAGACTGCAATTTTTAAATATACTATAAAACAAACACTCACAAAATTGTTCAACTTGTAACCAAATAATTGAATTTTCAACCAAAAACACTAATTTTGAACCGAGAAATTTTATTTTCCATTAAAAAAGATAATTTTTAATTAGAATACATCGATTTCCAACCAAATAATGAATTATCAACATAAAAGTGAAGTGTGAATGAAATAGCTAAATTTTCTACAAAACTAGTTGAATTTTCATTTTAAAAAAATGTCTTTCATAACACTGTTGAACTTTAAACCAAATAAATGAATTTTCAACCAAAAACATGAATTTTCAACCAAGAAGATTAATTTTCTACTGAAAAAGACAATTTTTCAACAAAACACATGAATTTTCAATATAAAAGTTCATTGTTAACCGAAAAGCTGAATTTGTTATGAAAGTATTTTAATTTTCAGTAAAATAATGACTCACAAAATTGTTCAACTTCCAACCAAATAATTTAATTTCCAACCAAAAGCATTAATTTTGAACCAAGAAATTTAATTTTCTATTGAAAAAGACAATTTTTTAATAGAATACATCAATTTTCAACAAAATAATGAATTATCAATATAAAAGTGAATTGTTAAGCAAATAGTTAAATTTTCTACCAAAGTAGTTGAATTTTCATTTTAAAAAAATGTCTTTCATAACACTGTTTTACTTTAAACCGAATAATTGATTTGTCAACCAAAAACATGAATTTTTATCCGAGAAGATTAATTTTCTACTGAAAAAGACAATTTTTTAACAAAACACATGAATTTTCAACATAAAAGTTCATTGTTAAACAAAAAGGTGAATTTTCTACCAAAGTAGTTGAATCTTCAATCAAAAAATGACCTTTCACAAAACTGTTGCACTTTTAACCAAATAATCGAATTTTCAACCAAAAACATAAATTATGATTCGAGAAGATAAATCTTCTATCGAAAAAGACGATTTTTTAACAACATACATTGATTTTCAACCTAAAAAAGATACATTTTAAAGCAAGTAGTTCAATTTCAACAACAAAATAAGAATTGTCAGCCAAAATATTAAGTTTCTACCAAAAAGTCGAATTTTCAACAAAATACATTAATTTTGAACCGAAAAATTGAATTTTCTACTGAAAAAGACAATTTTTTAATAGAATACATCAATTTTCAACCAAATAATGAATTATCAACATAAAAGTGAATTGTTAAGCAAATAGCTAAATTTTCTACCAACATAGTTGAATTTTAATTTTTCTAATAGCTTTCATAAAACTGTTGAACTTTAAACCGAATAATTGAATTTTCAACCAAAGACATTAATTTTGAACCGAGAAATTTTATTTTCCACTAAAAAAGACAATTTTTAATTAGAATACGTCAATTTTCAACAAAATAATGAATTATCAACATAAAAATGAATTGTTAAGAAAATAGCTAAATTTTCTACCAAAGTAGTTGAATTTTCATTTTTTTTAATGACTTTCATAACACTGTTGAACTTTAAACCAAATAATTCAATTTCCAACCAAAAACATTAATTTTGAACCGAGAAATTTAATTTTATACTGAAAAAGACAATCTTTGAATAGAATGCATCAATTTTCAACAAAATAATGAATTATCAACATAAAAATGAATTGTCAAGAAAATAGCTAAATTTTCTACCAAAGTAGTTGAATTTTAATTTTTTTAAATGACTTTCATAACACTGTTGAACTTTCAACCAAATAATTGAATTTTCAACCAAAAACATGAATTTTCAACCAAGAAGATTAATTTTCTACTGAAAAAGACCATTTTTAAAAAAAACACATGAATTTTCAATATAAAAGTTCATTGTTAACCAAAAAGCTGAATTTTTTATCAAAGTATTTTAATTTTCACTACAAAAATGACTCACAAAATTGTTCAACTTCCAAACAAATAATTTAATTTCCAACCAAAAACATTAATTTTGAACCGAGAAATTTAATTTTCTACTGAAAAAGACAATCTTTCAATAGAATACATCAATTTTCAACAAAATAATGAATTATCAATATAAAAGTGTATTGTTAAGCAAATAGCTAAATTTTCTACCAAAATAGTTGAATTGTCATTTTTTTTAAATGTCTTTCATAACACTGTTTTACTTTAAACAGAATAATTGAATTTTCAACCAAACACATTAATTTTCAACCGAGAAGATTAATTTTCTACTGAAAAAGACAATTTTTTAACAAAACACATGAATTTTCAACATAACAGTTCACTGTTAACCAAAAAGGTGAATTTTCTACCAAAGTAGTTGAATCTTCAATCAAAAAATGACTTTCACAAAACTGTTGAACTTTTAACCAAATAATCGAATTTTCAACCAAAAACATAAATTATGAATCGAGAAGATAAATTTTCTATCGAAAAAGACGATTTTTTAACAACATACATTAATTTTCAACTAAAAAAGATACATTTTCAAGAAAGTACTTCAATTTACAACAACAAAATAAGAATTTTCTACCAAGAAGAAGAATTTTCAACATAAAAGTTAATTGTTGACCAAATAATACAATTTTTTGAACGCAAGTAGTTGAATTTTCAACCAACAAATTACTTTCATGAAATTGTCCAACTTTGAAACAAATATTTGAGTTTTCAACCAAAATCATGAATTTTCAACCGAGATGATTAATTTTATTGCGAAAAAGACGATTTTCAATAAAATACATGAATTTCCAACTAGAATAGAGAAAATTTAAACCAAGAAGTTCAATTTATAACAAAAAAAAACAAAAATTTTTCAACATAAAAGTCAATTGTTAACCAAATAGTTTGAATTTCTACCAAAGTAGTTGAATTTTTAACCAAAAAATGACTTTTTTACAAAATTATTGAAGTTCACCTAAATTATTGAATTTTCAGCCGAAAATATGGATTTTCAAACGAGAAAATTCATTTCCTACCAAAGAAGACGAATTTTCAGCAAAATATATGAACTTTCAATCAGAAATGGAATCGTTAAATTTTAATTGCAACTATTCAATTTAAACCAAAAAAAAAAAGAATTTTTCAAATAGAAAAGAACTTTTCAAATAAGATGTTAAATTTACAACAACAACAAAAATGAATTGTCAACCCAGAAGATTAATTTTCTACCCAAAATACAAATCATCAACAAAATAGCATGAGTTTTCAACCAAAAAATGACTTTCACAAAATTGTTAAACTTTAAACCAAATAATTGAATTTTTCATAAGAAACGTGAATTTTCAATAAAGATTCATTTTCTCCTGAAGAATGCGATTTTTAAACAAAATACATCAATTTTCAACATAGAAGTCAATTGCTTTCAATTATCTTAACCGAAAACATGAATTTTTCACCGGGAAAATTAATTTTCTACTAAAGAAGACGAATTTTTAAGAAAATATATGAACTTTCAATCAGAAATGGAATCGTTAAATTTTCATTGCAAAAATTGAATTTAAACCCAAGAAAAAAAATTTTTAACTAGAAAAGAACTTTTCGACCAAGATGTTCAATTTACTACAACAACAAAAATGAATTTTCAATCAAGAAGATTAATTTTCTACCCAAAATACGAATCATCAACAAAATAGCATGAATTTTCGGCCAAAAAATGACTTTCACAACATTGTTAAACTTTAAACCGAATAATTCAATTTTTAATAAGAAACATGAATTTTCAATAAAGATTCATTTTCTCCTGAAAAATTCGATTTTTAAACAAATTACATCAATTTTCAACATAAAAGTCAATTGTTTTCAATTATTCCAACCGAAAACATGAATTTTTCACCGAGAAAATTAATTTTCTACTGAAAAAGACGAATTTTTAACAAAATATATGAACTTTCAATCAGAAATGGAATCGTTAAATGTTCCGTCAAAAAAATTAGATTTCAAACCAAGAAAAGGAATTTTCAACTGAAAAAGATCAATTTTCCATAAAGAAGTTCAATTTACAAAAAAAAAAGGATGTTCAACTAAGAAAACTAATTTTCTACCAAAAAAAGAGGAATTTTAAACAAAATACCTCAATTTTCGACATAAAAGTGAATTGTTAACCAAATAGCTGAGCTTTCTACCAAAGTAGTTCAGTTTTCAACCAAAAAACGACTTTCATAAGACTGTTAGATTTTTAAACAAATAATTGTAAAAAAAAAGAGAGTTTCAACCAAAAACAGGAACTTTTAACCGAGAAGATTGATTTTCTACCGAAAAAGACAAATTTTCAACAAAACACGTGAATTTCGAAATAGAAAGGATGAATTTTCAACCAAATTTTTAAATTTTCAACTAAAAATGATGAATTTCCAACCAAAAATGTTTAACAGAATACATCAATTTTCTATCAGATAGTTGAATTTTCAACTAAAAAAGATAAACTTACAATCAAAAATAGAATAGGTAGCATTTTCAGTTAAAAAATTAATTTTCTAAAAAAAGTATTTAAAAAATAGTTAATTTTTTTACCAAAACAGTTCAATTTTCGAACAAAAATATATTTTTTAAATCAAGAAGATTAATTGTCAATCAAAAAGACGAGTTTTTAACCAAACCTATGAATTTTCAACCAAAGCAAGGACAATATTTTCTATAATTGATGAAAATTGATATATTAACTTCAAATTAAAATTGTTCAAAACTGTAAATTTTATTTTTGCATTCTAATTATTTGAAATCTATCTTTTTATTGAAAATACCACTTTTCTATGAAAAATAATAACATAACATTTGTTTAAAAAGACAAGGCTTTTTTTGAAAACTAAGTTTTTATTTATAGCAACCGATTTCCCGTGAAAAATATTAACATAACCTAATATTCTTCTTTGAAATATGTACCGGTTTCCGGTGAAAACGCAAACTTAACCTGAAATTCTTAACAACATTTTCATCTTCTTTGAAATCCAATAATTTTTTTATTAAAATAATCGTTTTTAGGGATAAAACTCTAACATGACCTGAAATTGTACCAAAATTGTGTATCTACTCTGAAATATAATGATTTTTTAAAATTAAAAATACCAATTTTCAACGAAAACGCTAACATAACATAACAAAAAATTATTCAGAATTGTAAATCTTCTTTGAAAATCAGTTATTTTTGTTTAAAATAACCGCTTTTTGGTGAAACACATTAACATAACCTAAAATTGTTTAAAAAATTGTAAATCTTCTTTCAACAGTTTTTTTTAAGTATTTGAAATATTTTGGGGCATTTGAAAAGATTCCAAGGAATTTTCAATAGATTTGAATAATTTCAAAAGATTTCAACGATTTTTAAACATTTTGAGGTATTTTTAAAGATTTCAAGGAATTTTCAAGAAATATCTTTATAAAATTCTTCCGAAAATCTGGGTGATGTATTTCACTAAAATTCTATCTACGCCAAAACAAAATAATCCATTAATAGCGGTAATAAAGATTTTTTTTTATAAATGGGACCCGTAACTATTTTTTTTTTAAGTTTTATCCGAAATCCGGACTATATGAATACTTCACTGAAATTATTACAGTCCATAGGTATCCCAAATTAAAATTATCGATTAGCAGTGGTGATTAAAATAAAATAAGATTTTTTTTCAAAAATGGGTCTGTGAAACCCCGACCTATTTTCTTTTAATTCTGACAAAATCAGAGATCATTATGACACCAAAAGACACTATTCTATAGGACCCATTAAAAAAAACTTTCTTTGGACTAAACTAATAACTAATATATATATATAGAACAACATTTTCCAATCAACTAATTCTCTCACGGTCATGCGGCGTGGCCATAGGTGTAATTCACCGCGGTTCTACTGAAAGCCAGTGTCATCTTCCTGGATGACAGTCGCTCTCAATTGACCCAGCAATGGTGGTTTGACCCTTTTTTAAATTTAATTTTAAAAAAATTTTAATGAATTTGTAGATGGAAGTCGATGTTAAGTAGGTCCTAATGACACGTTCTGCATTGGACGAGCAATCTTCGAGACGTACATACTAAAAGGGGACCAAGGTATGGCACTTTGGCATCGGTACTCAGGAAATCACGATTTGACTCTGACTATGTTTGTCGACACTCAGGGTCAATCAGTGTCGCCTCCCAGGAATAACTCAATTTACCAACAAACACCTGTTGGCCTACGAAATTAGCCACGGGTTCAAGAAACTAGATTCTGGTTCTTCAATTATTTCGTTTAAAAAATATTAATTTTCAGCATTGCGTCTTCTATTTTTATTATTGGAGAAATTAGAGTACTGCCAGTTTTTGCTTCCTCATAGAGGAAGCTTTGTGATGGTAACATTTTCCAAAATTTTCAAATTCATTTAATTGAACCTTCCTCAATTTAAAAATGTCTAATATAATGTTCTAAGCAATTGTCCGGAATGTTGTGTGTGGGTGGGTGTGTGTGTGTGTGTGTGTGTGTGTGTGTGTGTGTGTGTGGATGTGTGAATGTCACACTTTTTTGTGAACACAATAACTTGAAAACGGTTGCAGACGAATTGATGAAATTTGGAGGGCTTATTTTCCCCACTAATATCATGAAACTGGCCAAAAGATTTCTCAAAATATTTGTTGCATTTTTTCTGAGCACTTAATAATATTTGAAAAATCGGTTTTTTATAGTAAAACTTTTTTCATTAACAGAATTCAATGTTGATGCAAGAACAGAAAAGATGTGTTGATTCAAGACGAATCGATTGACCTATATTATTAATACATTTCATTGAAGAGTAAGGAAGCTATGGTAATTTATATATTTTGAAAATCGGTTTTTTATAGTAAAACCTTTTTTCATTAACATAATTCAAAGTTGATGCAAGAACAGAAAAGATGTGTTGATTCGAGTCGAATCGATTGACCTATGATATTAATACATTTTATTGAAGAGTAAGGAAGCTATGGTAATGCATAATATTTGAAGATACGGTTTTTTATAGTCAAACTTTTTTCTTCAATATAATTCAAAGTTGATGCAAGGATATAAAAGATTCCTTGGTTCGAGACAAATCGATTGACCTACAATATTAATACATTTTATTAAAGAGTAGGGAAGTTATGGTGATTTTTATGTTTTTTAAATCGATTTTTATACTAAAAATTTTCTCATTCTTATAATATAAAGTTGATCTGAGAATAGAAAAGTTGTGTTGATTCAAGACGAAGCGATTGACCCATAGCATTGATACATTATATTGAAGAGTAAGGAAGCTATGGTGATGCACAATATTTGAAAACACGGTTTTTTATAGTAAAACTTTTTTCATTAAGATAATTCAAAATTGATGCAAGAACGGAAAATATTCCTTGATTCGAGGCAAATCGATTGATCTATAATATTAATACACTTTATTGAAGATTAAGGAAGCTATTCTCATTTATAATATTTGAATCATCTGTTTCGAACAGAAAAACTTTTTTCATCGGCATAATTGAAAGTTGATGCATGAATAGAAAAGACTTTTTGATCATAAATTTTCAAATAGAATAATTCTGACAATTTTTTTTTTTTAAATCATAAAGCTGGCAAAGGGATAGGGTGCGACAGAACTTTTCCCTTCCCTTTTCCAGCTCGAAAAATTAACATTTCGAATACAAAATTTGATTTGTCTGATTTGTCTTTCTATTTAAAAAATTGTTTGAATTATGTTGTAATTTTGTATTTTTTGTAAATTTATATTTTTTAATTGATCAAAATGAAGACTTTGGTTTATCTATTATTGAAAAAAATAACTAATGGTTCCTCTATGAGGAAGCAAATACATTTGCTAACGGGAAGCAAAGTGCTCGTGAAATGAGCACCATATAATTATAAATACAAACAAACTGGAAACACTCGAGATAGAATTCACAGCTAGTTTATTTAAAGAATTGTTTAATGTATTTACCGAATATCGATCACATGCTAATACGAGCAAAAATAAGTCCTAATGGGACTTCTTTATTTTCTATACTTTTGTCTCAAGGGCGTAAGTTAGGGTACAAATTCTTTTTTTTTTTCGAATTTTCACGCATATCGCCTGAAAATTTGTCCGAACCCATGAAAAAATAAATCCATTTTTTAATTTTTATACAAAATGATATTGGTGGCACAAGCCCCATGAAGTTAAACACGTATTTCCCAAAAGGAAAAAAGACGTTTTTGTAAATTTTATTCAGAATCATCAATATTAGGTGAAAACTCAACATTTATCTTCACAATTAACCATAGAATACGAATATAATATTACTTCTTGAATATCAGCCACATAAGTATTTTTTATAGGGTCCAAAAAATATCCCATACGTCAAAAAATGGGTTTTGCGAGTTTTTGGCGCTAATTATGACTTTTTTGTGGTTTTTTTTAATGCTCATTGTTTTTTATACATAAAATTCTACTTCATACTGATAAATAGATGTTTGGATAAATTGTTTACACATTTTATTATTGTTTTAGCAATTTTCTCTTAGACTAGAGTTAGAAAGTCGCGGTTTTTTCACAAATTTAACACTTTTTGTCATCTTTTCACTTAGTAAAGTGATAATTAATGCAAGTTGAGAAACATAACTTTTTAGCCAATTTATCATTGTTTATCATTATCTTTCCTTAGATAATTGCTAGAAAGTTGCGTCTTTTCTGAATTTCTTAAACTTTTTGTCAATTTTTTGCTTAGTGAGTTAATAATTAATGCAAGTAAGGAACAAATATTAAATATTAATATTTATTTAAACAAAAAATTTCTCAGTTATTACTTCAAGGAAAATATACCTTCAATATGAT
Source organism: Andricus curvator (assembly GCA_932195095.1). NCBI lineage: Eukaryota > Metazoa > Arthropoda > Insecta > Hymenoptera > Cynipidae > Andricus > Andricus curvator. The sequence continues at coordinate 107,219 of CAKNYM010051573.1, read as the reverse complement.
CCATATAGAAAATTTAAAGAATATTTCAAATATCTCTTTCATTTCAGAAAAATATATTTTCAAAAAAGAAAGAGATTTTTTTAAATGTGATTCTTTCTAATGTTTATGTATTATTTGTTCATAATTGAAAAGGTTAATCAAAGTTAAACTTTTCAGAAAAAACCGCAACTTTCTAGCACTTATATAAGAGAAGATAGTTATAAACAATAATAAACTGTTTAAACAACTATTTTTGTTAACTTGCAATCATTATTATCTCACTAAGTGAAAAGTAGACAAAAAGTAAAAAATTTCAGAAAAAAATCGCAACTATCTAGCATTATTTTAGTTGACGATAGTTATAAACATTAATAATTTGTTTAAAAAATTATTTTTGCTAAACTTAATTAATCATTAAGTCATTCCTAGTGAAAAATAGACTGAAGTTAAAAATTTCAGAAAAACCGCAACTATCTAGTATTGATATGGACAAAGATAGGTATAAACAATAATAATTTTTTAAAACAATTATTTTTGCTGAACTGAATTAAATGCTAACTCACTTCAAGTGAAAAGTGGACAAAAAGTAAAAAATGTAAAAAAAACCCTAATTTCTAGCATTATTCAAAGACAATATTATAAACAATAATAATAAATTGTTTAAACAATTATGCTTGTTAACATTAAATAACTATTACCCCACTCCGATTGAAAATTGGAATTTTAAGAGAAAATCGCTAAAAACAATAATAAATTGTCTAAACAATTTATGTTGAAATATAATTATCAGTATAAAGTAGTATTTCATGTATAAGGAACAATTTGCATTTAAAAAACCGCAAAAAAATCATAACTAGCGCTAAAAACTCGCAAAACCCATTTTTCACTTATTGGTTTTTTTGGGACCCTATAAAACAGACTTATGTGGGTGATATTTGAAAACTAATATTTGATTCGTATTCTATGGCTAATTGTAAAAATAAATGTTGAGTTTCAACTCAATTTAGCTCAAATATATTTTTTGTTGAAAAAAAATGGATTTATTTTTGAGTCGATTCGAATAAATTTCCGGGCGATATGCATACAAATTCGAAGAAAAAAAATTTCCAATACATTTTTGGACTATCCTAGTGTAACTTCTGTATCTGGTGAAAGTATTTTGAACTTTTTTGGTTCTTTAGTCTCATTTAAACAGAATATTTTCGGAACAACAGACATATTCATCAGAATTAGGATTTGTAGTTGATATGATCAAAAGTAAGTTTATTGTCACATATCAATCCAAACTTGTATTTTTTAAACAAGTGAAAAATTACCATTTTTCGATATATTCATTGCATTATGCAAATTGAAATAATAATTTTTGAAAACCAAAAATTATCCCCTAAGAATAATTTTTGCTTCTTTAATCAAAAATTGGACCTCTTTTTTTACTTTTTAATCCTGTGATGTGACAAATTTCACTTAAAAATCGACACTTTAGATGTTTTCCATATTTTCGAAGATGAGATATCTCTTAAAAAGATAAAAAGTTGGCGCGCACCAATTACCGTTTCTTTAGAAAAAAATTCAATTTATTTTCCAGCATTTTGTTATAGATTTTACAGAAAATCTTGTATGATTTAAGAACGTTGTATATGATTTAAAGAAGTTTTCTTATTATAGCGAGAAAATTCAATATGAATGACACAATTTTTTCCGTTGACTTACAATTCTTTAAAATTAACTAATTATTTTTTTCATTAACAAAATATTACTATCTGCGCGTGTAATAATCTGACACCGTACTTTTAATATATTTTTTCTTAACTTTTTGAAAAAACATAAAAAATACATTTTCAAGGTTTCCGTATGAACTATTTATCAAGGTAGAATTAAATTCGACTATTTAAATTTTATTCGAATTTGCGATAAGATACTATTTATCCTGTTTTCTGGACATACTTTTCACACAAATGTGATAAATTATTTTATTTGTATAGAAAAATTTTATTTTTAAAGTACAAGAGTGAAAAAATATGTGCATAATGAAACTGAGAAAAATGCAAGACCTATAATGTAACATTTACATTACATTTAATGTAACTTCATTGTTAAATAACAGTCAAGATTGTATTTTTACAATAATTAAAAATAACAATTTTTCTATATTTTTATTGCATTATTTACATTTAAATGATAAACATGACAAATTTTACTTCACAACTTTACACTTTACATGTTTTCGATATTTTTCAGGATAAATACCTCGTAGAAAGAAAAACATAAGAATCTGTAATTTACAGAATATTCAAATGAGTTCTTGCTTGAATCATCCTGACAATTTTATGCTGATCCCAGGATTTTTCTCCTAATATAACGATTTAATTAAATTTTCAAGATTTTCGCTATTCGTAAATAGCGACTAAAAAACCTTTTTTGATTCAAAATTCAACTACTTCTTTTAGAGAGGAACTACTTTTTTGGTTCAAAATTTAACTATTTTGTTGAAATTTTCTTTTTATTGTAAAGTTATTTTTTGAACAAAAAACTTAACTATTTCATGTTTGGTGGAACATTTATCTTCTTCAGTTAAAAATTCAACTATTTGGATGAAAATTTCTGTATTTTGTTGAAACTTTGTCTTTTGTTGTAGAATATTAATCTTCTTGGTGACCAATTTAGCTTTCTGGTTAAAAATTCATTTCTTTTGTTGAAAATGTAACTATTAGATAGAAAATTCCTTTAAAATTTCAGAATTTGGTTGAAAATTCATATATTTTGTTATAAATTAATCTTTTTGGTTAAAAAATTATTACTTTGGTTGAAAATTAGTTTTTTATTGAAAATTAATTTTTTTTACTGAAAATTTAACTTTTTCATTTTTTGTCGAAAATTTATCTTTTTCATAGACATTTAATTTTCCTCTTCGAAAAATCATCTGCTTGGTTGGAAATGTACACTGTTAAAAAAATCTGATGGAAATTTAATATACATGTGAGTAAAGTCATTTGCATATACCGTACATTAATTTTAATATACCATCATGTTGTAAAATTAATATACATGTATATTAAAGTCGGTAAAACAGAGTGCGTGAAAACAACAAGTTCTTTGATGCCTTCAGATCCTGTCAAATATTAAAAAATAAAGGAATAAGCTTGAATTCGTCGACTTAATTCCTTTTTACAATTAAAGTGCAACGTACGGGTGGAATTTTTTCTAAAATTCGCTGTGAATGTTAGAATTTTAACGTGAGTACAGGTGCTTGGAGGTTAGGTTTCTTAATTATTTGTTTAATTGAACGTTTCTCTTAAAAACCAGTGTCATTTATATTTATCTAGGAGAAAATATTATGTTTGATTATTTATAATTGAAAATTGCTGTCAAAATTGTTTTTAAATTGTGTAAAGTGCAAATATCTAACTTTTCTGATAAATTATCAATATGCGGTATATGAAATTTAATAAAATAGTCTCTTAATGGCAATTTCGTATACCTATATTTTAGATTTAATATACAAATGTATATTAAATGTATATTAAAATTGCAAACATTTTTAACAGTGTAACGATTTCGTTAAAAATTATCTATTTTATTGAAAATTTGTATTTTTATGGTAGAAAATTTATCTTTCGTGTTGAAAATTCAACTATTTTGGTAGAAAATGCATATTTTTTGGTTGCAAATTCATCTTTTTTGTCAAAAAATCCTGTTTTTGATTTAAAAACTCAACATTTTGGGTGAGATTTTTGTTCTTTATTGACTGAAAAAATCTTTCTCCGTTGAAAACACATTTCGTTTGATGAAAATTCCTCTTTTTGGTTTGAAAATTAGTTTCTTTTGAATAAGGATTCTAATAATTTGCTGAAAATTTGTATTTTTTAATTTAATTCAACTGTTTTTGATTGAAAATTGAAATAAATTTTGGTGTAAATATCAACTATTATACTTTTCGTTGAGGATTTTTTTTATCATCTCTTTGATTGAAAATTTGAATATTTTGTTCAGAATTCCCTTTTTCTTGATTGAAAATTAATTATTTTAACCGAAAATGCAATTCTTCTATTTTTAGTTTGAAATTTATCTTTTTGAATTGAAAACTCAACTATCTGGTTGAAAATTCCTGTATTTTACGTATTTCTTGCGTAATTTGTAGATGACCCCTTATAAAATTCCTGCAGGCTTCTTAAAACTTCCCGGGCACATTTGATTCAAAAATTGACTAACGTTCCAGAAAATTCCGTAATACTAGTCAATGCCTAAAAATCAATCTTTGGGAAGCCCGTTCGTTCCTCTGAAAACAATTTAAAAAATTGACAACTATGAAAATAACCAAAAATTAGAAAAATATTAATTTTCTCAGAAACAACTAGATAAGTTCGGTATTTTTTAAATAAGTTTTTGCTTTTTGTTTTCAATTTCTGTTGCCAAAACTTCCCTATTTTATTATCCAACTTACATTTTATCAGAGTTGCTACAAAATCCCAATTTCGAAATTCCCTATTTTTCCCCTGACTAATATAAACTTCTTATTTCAGGTAAACAGAATATCTTACATATAGGAGGTCAATAATGTTATTGCCAAACAAATTTTATTTCTGAATTTATCTGAAGCTTTTTTTGTCACGTCATACAGAATTTTATGAACTTCAACTTCAGTTTATCAAAAATTCCCTGACCCTCTCAGGTTTTTCCTGATATTCCCTGACTTTCCCCGACCATTTTTAAATTCCCTAAAAATTCAGTTAAATAAAAAAACAAAAAAGTTTCCGCTTCAAAAATAAAATCCCGTATTTTTCCTGCACCAATAATTTCCATCACAATTAAATCAATTCAATTGAGTAATAATATTTTTATTTTTTTATTTTTAAAGTCATTGCAACTTTCTTTTCGACCAGCTTTGCAGAGGAGGTGAGTTTTTCTTATATTTTAACAGTTATTCAGAATTCCTGTATTATATCATTTTTTTATTCTTCATATTTAGAAAACGTACAATTTTTGTCTTTTCTTTAACTAACTGAGAATAATAAGTGTATAAGAAAAATACGTAAAAGTATGTTACGCATGTTGTATTTGTGTACAATTTCAAATGATTAAACTATAAAATCTTTGATAAATGATACTTCTACTAATTGAAATTATATATCTTGTAGACTCATTTCGGATGCCCGGTCAGTACATGCCCTAAACATGAGCATAGACCAATGTGTGCAACTGTGGTTCATAGTCATTTTGAGACTCTGAGTTTCCAGCAATTATCGTGCATCAGGCAATGCCCCAGCAGCACAGGTCAGTTGTACATTATCATGAATATCCCTAGACACGTCCTAATTTTTTGTAATATCTTAAAATATCGCGTTTACAAATGGTTTGAATTTAAACGATTAAACTTTTTAATTTATCAACCTCGAATGCTTTCAAAATAAAATTGTTTCTTTAATATCCATGCGGGAAATGCGATTTTGGGATCCTGGCACGAAACAGTAAAAGTGATCGATTCCACGATAGATGGTGAGTCCATGTGATAAAACTTACTTTTCCACACTAGTGACGGTAAATTTTGGAAATATTAGACTCTTAACAAGCGGGTCAAGGGGCTGAATGCAACAATAGACCAAGCCCATATTTTCGTGGTTGCATCAATCGATCGTGGAACCGATTACTTTTGTTGTTTCGAGCTAGGCCCCGAAATCGCATTTCCCTTCGCAGTATGTAAAGAAAATAATATGTTAACCATGTGGGGGAAATAAACATTTGGAAAATTCATATACATTGAAAATATAGCATATAATTTTTCTAAGAGTATCAGATTTTTAAAGAGTTATGATTATTTCCAATATATAATTAATATTAGTAACTTTTTCAGGACGCGAAATACAATCTCGTGAGGGAGCCTGCCCGCAGAAATCGTAAATTGCGTAACTTTACGACAATTTTACAGTTATAGAAAGTACATGTATAAAAATGTAATTTAGCACGTCATAAACACCAAAGTGGGATAATTGTACGTGTTTCTTAATTTTCATTGCTTACATTTTTGATTATAATTAGTGCGAACCAATTTGTGATTTTTCTGAATAGTATAATCCAGTATGTTCATTGATGGCAAAAATTCTTCTGTGCGAGGTGAAGATTTCCATGTCTTCAAAAAATATACCATGGGTTCAATAAACTAGATTCTGGTTCTTCCATTTTTTTTAAAAAGATCAATAATTTTACAGCATTTTATATCCTATCATTATGATTGGAAAACAAGAGTATTGTCCATTCTTTGTTTAAACAATTTTTTAATGTATTCACCATAATGAATACATTAAACTTGGATTAGTATTTGATCAATATTTGAAAATATCAATCAATTACTAATCCCAGTCAGAAAAGTCCTGATGGAATTAAAAGTGAAATCTCTCAATAAAGTCCTGGATATGAGCCTCATGAGTTAAAGAATATATGTCCCAAAACATTATTTTGAAATAGGACTACAATATCAAAACAGTTCCAGATAAGTCTTGCTGTTTAAAATATTTCTCGGACTTTTGTGTCTTGAACAAATTTCAAAAAAAAAATTAAAGCTGACTTTACTTTCTACTTTCGCACCAAGTGCAAAAAAAAATAATTCGACTGTCTTACAGAATTTTTTGTTTAAATTATGAAAACCGTTTCGATGTAAACGCATCATGGAACCAACATTTTTGTTTACAATTTTTTATTTAAATTATATTTTGTCAATGAATGAAGTAATCTATTGGTATCAATAGGTATAGCTTATATTATTTTTTCCGTGTATAACTTCTAAGCTGCTAGATGTTTTTTGAACTTAGAAAAGTATGTGTATAAAGGTGCAGGTACATAACTAAAAAGAAAAAAATTGAGTAAATTTATTTAATCACATTACATGATTTAAAAAGTGATCAATAAATGAGAATGGAAAGAGGAAATCTATTTTTTCTGAAATATTCCTTCATTTCAAAGTTGATCTACAGCAATTCTCTGCTTTCTTAAATCAGTAAAAAGGAACGTACTAAATAGCAATAAAGTTAATTTTTTTATTATTATTTTATATTTTACCCGTAAAATGTTTTTGCTACTCAGATAATAAATTATTACACATTTACGGAAGTACTATATTTTTTTGGGCACAGTTTTCACAGGGTTTTTGAAACTTTCTGAGAAATATAAATAAATGAAACAACAAGACAGACCTAGATTGATTTCATATCATCAAATGTCATTGTTTCTGTTGAAACATTAACGTCCTACTTTAAGGCTCACTTAAGTCGGCTTTGATATTTGACTTGAACTACTTAACAACAAAAATAATGATATGTCAAAAATGAAAAATGCAATGTCTTCATCATGCAGCCACATGTTCCTGTGGGCTAGAAATATAGACCCACAAATTTTAATTTATTTTTAACAAAACATTTAGAGGTCCCTCTAAGCAGTGTTATTGCGAGTTTTCAATTTTTCAATCACAAATATATATATATATATATATATATATATATA
>CAKNYM010051573.1:73401-90090 GCA_932195095.1 Andricus curvator | reverse complement strand
CTGTTGGAAATTCATTATTTTTGGTTTAAAATGGAATTATTTTGTTCAAATCTCCTTTTTTGATTCAAAAATATTTTTTCAACTGAAAATTGAACTATTTCCTTTTTGGTTAAAATGATTTTTTAGTAGCAAATTCATTTCTTTCGACGAAAATTTAACTATTTTAAAAAATGTTTTTTTTTTTGTTGAAAATTAATTTTTGAACTTAAAATTGAAGCATTTCATTTGAAATTCGTCAAAATTTGTTTGTCAACAAAAGTCGACTCTAACCTCCAAATCCTCCAATTCTCCAAATAGTCCAAATCTGAAAAAGCTGAAAAATCTTGTAAATAGCCCAGACGCCGAGAATGAGAAATTACAAGTTAAGAATCGTGCATCCTCGGTAATCCTCGGCTTCAACGCCGAACCCTTCTTCGTGGCTGACCCGAAGCCGCCACCGAAATCAAACGAAATAGCACGAAGGAGACAGTGAAATCATCCGAACCGACAAATTTTCGTTGCCGCGGAACGTGGAATCAAGTCACGGAGTGGGGACACACCGATACGCGGCGGTTACGTGTGTTGCTCCCACACGGGAGTCGTGGTGGGGGCCGCCAGCTCCCACAATCTGTGAACACTGCGCCAAACCTTGAGAATGTGTTTGTCATGTCAACTCAGATGCTATATAAGGCAATTGTAACAACAACAATTATGCTCATTCTTCGAATATTCAGTTTCTTGCCGAATCGTATTATTCCCCAATTTTTTTTTCATCAAAAAGTCTTTGGTAGTGAAAACAGTTTTCTTTTAATTCAGCTTTAAGATGACAGGAAAGAAGGCATTTGCTCTTTTACTAAGTAAGTAATTATCTATACAATAAAAAAACTTAAATTGCTGTAGCGATATTTTGTTTAAGAATTAATTCCTTAAACTTCTTATTTTTACCATACAATTCCCGCTGGCTTATTGAAAATTACCGAACACATTTGATTTAAAAATTGATTTCTTCGACAAACAATTTTTATGACAATTTATTAGGGTTTTCTAAAAACAATAGGGTTCAAAATAATATACACAAAATATTTAACAAAAAATACAATGAAATGCAAATAGAAAATTCCGTCTTGTATATTCTCTTGCAGAAAAGTAAAAAAATTAACAATAAAGTATAAGTTTGTACCATCCAAAAATTTGTGTAACTTTTTATTAATATTTTTTTTACTTTGTTTCAAAAATCTACAAGGTACTACAAAAAAATACAGGATTTTACCTTTTTTTACTTTGGATTTTTAAGTCATAAAAACACTTTTAATTTTATGTAAATTATCGTAGAAAATTACAAATCTTTACAGAAAATACAAGATTTTACAAACGTTGAAATATTAGGAAATTATATTTACTGTTCATAATCCACTATAGCCTATAATTCTTGACCGATTTTGATGTTTTGATTAAATGCTCAACAACTTCAGGCCCGATTTTTGAATTTCTCTCTGTGGAATTTATCATTTAAACAAATAGAACGTCAAAATTAGACATTTTATGAATATTGTTTTTGTTCGCCGAAGAGAAGACATGAGAGAAGTCGCTATCTATCAGAATTATTGCAGATACACTTCAGGAACATAAATATTCAGTTTAAGATTTAAGCTAATTGTTTTAAACAATTTATATAATTAATTATTTCCATATGGTGCTCTACAGCAACAAAAAACTTTATCTTGATTAAAAATGTCTAAATATTCCGTAGGAATAGTATTTAGAATAGAAAATTACCATTATTCAACAACTACCATTATTATAAATATTCTAATAAACAAGTTGTATTTTTTCCAACGTATTGTTTTAATCATCAAACAATTTTCAAATGAATTCTAAATTATGATGAATAGCTGTAGAAAAATATAAATGTTGAATAATGGTATTGTTAATAATAATATTATAAACAAATCAAACAATTTAGCGTCTTCCATCGAAAAAAGTTATTTTTTCTGCTACATCATGTTGCAGCTATCTCAATGGTTATATTTTATCAAGAAAATGTGTTTAAACTGTGAACGTTACAATTTTAATCATTCTATTTAACAAATTTTTAATATGTAAGTGAAACTATTAAATTTTGATGCATAAATAACAATTAAAAAATTATTAATTTCGTACAAATTTGAGTTAGCTTAAGAGATACTTAGAGGTTATGAAAAGATCCAAACTTGATTTGAAAGTTGAAAAGATTTCAAAAAACGCAAAACTAAATGTAGATTTTTGCAGCTTTTGAAATAAAATTTTGAAGCTTTTTAAGGATCTTTAAAGTTTCTAGGAAAATGAAAGAATTTTCTTAAGATTTCTGGGAAAATTTTAAATGATTTTTCATGTTCAAAAATTAATTTAAAGAGAATATTTTAAAAAATTGAAAAAATTTGATTAATAAATAAGAATTGTACAATTATTAATTTGAAAAAAATTCTAAGAAGCCTAAGATATATTTGCAAGTTTTGAAAAGATTCCAAAATGATTTAAGCCTTGACAAAATTTCACAACATTTTCAAAAAATGTAGATTTTTCAATATTCCGAACAAAAAATTTAGAAGATTTTTGAGCATTTTGAAAAGTTTCAAACGAATAAAAAAACTTTATCAAAATTCCTAGAAAAACTAAAAATGTTTTTTTTTCGAAAAATTTATTTAAAAAGAATATTTGAAAATATTTCCAAATTTTTCAAAAAAGTGTCTGGAAGAGTTTAATGCAATTTTTTAATTTTGCAGCATTTTCCAAAAATTGTAGAAAAAATTCGAGTTCCAAGATAATAACAAAATTCCCATTAGATTCCTGCAAAATTTTAGAATGATTTCTTTGAACAAATTTTTCAGAAAATATTTAAAAAGATTTAAGAACAAATTTTGATGTACAAATTAATTATTCTGGCTTAAAAGTTCTTAAAATGTTATAATTTTGAATACATTTTTTTATTCATTCTTCAAGTTACAGCATTGAAAATGAAAGCGTGGATTTCTGTTTTTTGAAATCTTTGAGCTGTAGAATAGTTTAATGTTAAAATCGTGAAGTTTAACGACTTTTAATTAAAAAATTTGCAATTGAAAACTGTTAAAAGCTTCCGTTTCATACGCTTAAATTATTGAGCGTTTAAATTATAAGAGCTGAAAAACTTATTTGTTCAATTTTTATTTGTAGTCAAAAAGTTGTTCTTTTTTGACCTAGGATAACAAATATTGACAACATTGCAATGACATAGATTGCTATATATTTGAAGAAAACTTCAAATGTAATTTTTTTTTGTTTAATGGCGATTATTCATTATTTTCTTTTAATATTGAACCATTCCTTTGAAATCGAAGAAGAACAACTTTTTGGCTAAAAACCTGTAAATTCCTCTGGATTTTTGTAGTTTTAATTCTTGTAGTTGTACCTTTTTGTTAATTCTTGTAGGAAATTAAAACTAAAAGAAAATATAGTAATATACAAAAAATACAAATAAGGTACAAAATTCGTCCGAATAATAGAAAAAAGTTGTACTTTCCTGTAATTTATTGTATTTATTTATTAGGGTTGCTACAAAATCCCAATTTCGAAATTCCCTGTCTTTTCCCTGACCATTATAATTTTTTTCTTTCAGGTATACAAAAAACCTCACAACTAAAAGATCAATAATGTTAATGCAAAAAAATGTTAATTTCTAAAGTTATCTTAAACAATTTTAGTGACAACAGTCATACCCAATTTTATAAACTGCAGCTTCAATTTATCAAAAATTCCCTGACTTTTTCAGGTTTTCTATATTTTCTGACTTTCCCTGACCATTTCTAAATTCCCTGCCCTTCCATAATTTTCCGTCTTGTAGCAATCCGGAATGATCTCTCTGAATCGTTTAAACATTCCCAACTCATTTTTTACTTTTTCCTGAAAATTTTTTCTTCTTTGAATATACGGTTAGTTAAAAACAAAAAAGTTTCCGCTTTAAAAATAAAATACATTACATTTCCCGCATCAAAAAATGTCCCGTACAATTACCGCCTTTCGCGATTTCCTCATACCCTGGACACCCTGTTTTTTATTGTCTCATAATGAAACTTGATTTTACTAAAATAAAATGTAATTGAGTATAAATAAATATTTTTCTAATTTTTAGTCATCGCAACTTTCTTTTCGACCACCTTTGCACAGGATCAGGTGAGTTTTTCTTCCCTTTCAACGGTTATTTAGAATTCTTATATTATATCTAGTTTTTATCCTTTCTATTTAAAATATTAACATTTTTCTCAACATTTCAACTAAATAAAAAAATATTATTATGAGAAAAATACGTCAAAGTATGTTACGTTTGCTACATTAGTGTGCAATTTCAAATGATCAAACTATAAAATCTTCGACAAATGATACTTCTACTAATTGAAATGATTTTTATTTCAGGCTATTTTCGGAGTTTCGACGCATACATGCCCTGTGAGTAAACAAAAATTTACACGGTCTTTTTCATATTGGAATTAAAAAGATTCGTTTACCCAAAACTGGTGAACTAACAAAAATATGTTGTCAGGCCCCTCAACATGCTACTGTGTTTATGTGTGCAACTGTTGATCGTGCTCATTATAAGGATGTGCCTGAAACGCAATTGGACTGCATCAAAAAACACAGACATGGTCAGTTGTAAAGCAGAACATTTTTTTCCTTTTCTTAGTGATATCTTGAAAGATCTCGTTTACAACTGGTTCACGTTTGAAAAATTAAATTTTTTTATTTATGAACCTCGAACGCTTTCAAAATAAAATTTCTTACCTTCAAAATATGCATTGCGAAATATTTTAATTTGGAAAATTTATTCGCATTGAAAATGTAGCATAAAATTGTCCTGAAAGTATCAGATTAAAAAATATATGATTATTATCATTATAATGAATATTAGTAACTATTTCAGATTTGAGTATTTTTTCACTCCCTGGAAAATGCCGTGAGGGCCATGATCATAGTTAATCTCAATCAGAGGTGCTGAATACGAATTTTGGAATGGCCAATTTTCAAAAATACATGTATAAAGTTGTAATGCAGCACTTAATAAACACTAAAGTGTGATAATTTAATATGTTTTACTATTTCCCTTGCTTACATTTCAGATTATAATCAGGGCCAACATACATACGCAGACACATAGCTAAAATGAAGATCGTTTAATAAATTCATTTAATTACAATAATTAATTTTGAAAGTGATCAATAAATAATAACTCTGAGTGCCAAAATGTAAAGATTATAGAATAGCGTAAATTCTATTAAAGGACTTTTTGAGGGTACTAATTTGTAGTCACTTTTATATTTTTTAAACTGCATTAGAAATTCCTCAAGATGAAATTTTCTGAACATTTGGATTTCTATCAACCATGGCATATCTCTTGGTTTATAATAGCACAATAAAAAATATATATATAGAGAAGTCATTCGTCATGTATACGGAAATGCTATACCAGGCATTATAAAAACGACTGTTGTCATTCTCCAAACATTAATGTTTTCATTTTTTGGTCATAAACTGTTTTATTTTTCTTAGATAAGAAATTATTCCACATAGCAAGTTCTTGACATTATTGTCGTGTGTGCTTCACTACATATTTTTACAAATGTCATTGTTTTTGTTGTCAAATTAACGTCGTATTTCAGCGCTCTACTTGAGTCGTTCTTGACATTTGACTTGAACTTGACAACAAAACTAATGACATTTAAAAAATGAAATGTGGGAGGTTAAATTTCAATTTGTATACATCATAGAGTAGTCCAAAAAAATATTTTTTATTTAATTTGCAGTTTTTATCAATGAAGCACATATTTCTCTGGGCTAGAAATGTATTCACAAATTTTGATATCTGATAGAAAAATTAAAAACTCGCGAAAACACCAATTTTGACATAGAACTGCTTTGACCGACTTCTAAATATTTTGTTAAAAATATATTTTTAATCAAATATTTAAAGATCGCTCAAAGCACTTGTATGACAAAATTGGTGTTTCCGCAAGTTTTTAATTTTCCTATCACTGATATATTCATAAAAAAATAATTTTCACGTGTAATAATAATTATAACCCTTTTTGTGTTACCTTTTTTTGTGTCATTCATTAATAAATATTCAATATTAGGTGTCGCTAAAGAGACAATAAAAATAACTATTTATAGGTAAGTTGGCGCACCATTATTCACAAAAAACTATAATATTTTAGCCATTGACAATAGTTATATCGTCTGAATTCTTACATAACATGTAATTGATGAGCAAATAAATGTAATTGATAATTAATTCATGTTTTACATTAACGTGAATAATCCAACACTTTTATAACATTTGATCTTTAGCTCTAGGTTTTTAAAATCCTTTAATTCTTATGAATAAATTCTTTAAAATTTCATTAAAATATTATGAAATATCGTGAAACGACATAAAATCTAACGATATTTCTTAAAATCCCTTGAAATATTTTAAGTTCTATGAAGTCCTTGGAGATTCTGGAAAATTATTTGAAATACCTTATTGAGAACGTATAAAATCCCTCATAATTAACAATTAATTCAATGAATAAAGTTCAATTTATCAATTGTCAAAGCCAATTAAAGGTAACCGTTTTTTCAAAAGCAGAAAATTGTACAAAAACTACTTGATTAATTTAGCAATATTTTACATAATATTTTCGATTATAATTACTGTATAGTAATCCTCATAAGGATGAAAAAGAATATTCGAAGTTTCAAAACATATTCCAAACTTAAAAAAGTTTTACAATTATTTGTTTCAAATCTCTCTAACCGCGACTGATTTGCATAGATTTGAAACAAAATTCTATTTTTTTAGTTGAAAATATTTCTTAATTTTAAAGTTGAATTACGGAACCCTCATATTTTCTTACATCAGTGAAAAACACATACTAAATCGCAATAAAATAAAAACTTTTCATTATTATTTCATGTTTCGATTATAAAGTATTTTCTGCTTTCAGATAAAAAATTATTATACATAACAAAACCTTAAAATTATTTGAGCAACAACTATTATCATTCTTCAAATATTCAGTTTCTTCTCGAACCGTATTATTTCACGAATTTTTTTTTGTATTAAAAAATTTTCATTGGAAAAAGGTTGTCTCAAAATTCAGTTTTAAAATGACAGAAACGGTGACATTCGCTTTTTTCCAAGTAAGTAATTATTCATACAAGAAAAAAATATTTCCTTGATATGTTGTAAACATATTTTATTCAAGAATAAAATCATGTAAATTTTGCATTCGAAAAAGCTCTATTTTAAAACATGAGGACTAATGAATGAGAAATTATTTTAAAAATATTAATGAACGACATGTTGTTTATGTTACTTTAAATGACTTAGATCTTTTCAATAGATTTTGCTAAGATGAAAATGGTATTTCATGACCAAGAAATTTTCCCTAAAATTTCCGCTTTTTCCACACAAGGGATACATTGCAAGATCTTAAAATTATCAGCATTTGTGCCAGATCTTAAAAATGTGCTCGCTATCACGTGCATGCAAATACTTTTTTTTTAATAATAATAAATAATATGTATATATAATATAATAATAATATAATAAATATAATATAATATATAATATAATATATAATATAATATATAATATAATATATAATATAATATATAATATAATATATAATATAATATATAATATAATATATAATATAATATATAATACACTGAGAAACTTTAGGTTAGAAAAATTACTAAAACGGATAGCAAATGGGGGCAAAATGCTTCAATTTCGACATTTTAATACATAAATAATAAGTTATACTATTTTTATAAGAAGATTTCCTATTTGGTAATAGCAAGCCTTACTATTTTCTGTAGTAAAATCCGATGTAGGAAAAATTAGTAGAGAAATTAATAAATTGTACAAAAAGAATAAAAGTAATAAGTATTTTAAATAACAGAATATACTAAATATGTAGAAGAAATTACTATTGTCTGTAGGAACACGATGTGTATTATGGACATTTTCTACTTTTTGTAACAAAGGTTAATACCAATTATTAAAATTGGTCCCAAATATTACTAACTGATTTAGCAGACGGTATCGAGCCTTGGACCGAGCGCAGCCGAGTGCATCCGACGTGTGTCGATCGCCGATCAACGGATTGTAGGTTAAGATTTTACTGTGGCGTAAAGAATTTTCAAAATGTTGTATTCCTGAAATATAAATATATGCTTTAAATTTACTTTTAATTGTGTTTTTTGTTATAAAAATAGTTAAATTTATAATAAATATTCTACCTACATTTCATTTATATTTAAAATAATTTAATTTTGAAGATTTACAATTTAAAATTATTTTTAGGTAGCGAAAATGACATTTAATTTATGTTTCAATTCAAAATCCGCAAAAAAACGTAATTTAAAAAAAAATATTTACTTATTTTAATTACATTAAAAATTTTGTTGTTTAAAATTATAAAAATATCATCAATATTAATCAATTAAGGATTAAATGAATTAGAACCAATAAACTTTCTATCATTTAGGTCATATGGAAGTTTTCATTCTGAGTCTCAAAATGTCTTATAGGTAGATGGATCATCGCCCGACTGCTGTCCCGGAGACGCGTGTTCGATTCCCGCCAGCTTCGTTTTCTTCTAACCCGATTTTTCTGTTTCAGCGTTATAATATAATACTATCTTTTAAGAATATATACATATATGTAATTTCTAATGTTGTCAATTCTTAATTTAAATAAATGTGAATTATGCGTTAAATGTAGAATATGTGTGTAGGTAGGCTTGTGTGAAAGTTAGCAACACGTGTTTATATTTTTTACTATTCTCACTGTAGCATATTTTGCTAACCAGTTAGTAATTCGGTGCGCACGGTCCCTGCGCATCATTTTACTACAGTACTTTGTAAATACTGTTATCTTCTACAGATATTAATCCAACAAATTTACTATTTTCTCCTATCAAAATTAGTAAATGGCAGTAGTGCAGACTTGCAGTTTTACTACAGACGTTAATAAATACTTCAAATGTCTTTTACAATAAATGCAATAGTTTTAACTTTTATTCCAATATATTTTATAATTCTTTAAGTAGCTACGAGTTACTATTGAGGTTAGTAAATATTATTAAAATTTGCTATTTGCCCCTCATTGCAAAGTTCAGATAGTAAAATCTAGTGTGATTTTTAACAAGAAATACAAACAAGGGTTTCTCAGTGTATAATATAATAATTAATAAAAAATAATTTTCTAAACATTTGGAATTCTATAGACCATGGCATATCTCTTGGTATATATACCAAGGGTATATATAGGGTTTATAATAACACAATACAAAATACAAAAAAAAGTCGTTCGTGATTTATACGGAAATGCTATGCTATACCAGACATTCTAAAAACGACTGTTATCATTCTCCAAATATAAATGTTTTCATGTTCTGCTCATAAACTGTTTTTTTTTTTCAGATAAGAATTTACTCCACATAGCGCGATCTTGGCATTATTTGCATGTGCGCCAAACATCGAAAATGTGTTTTTCACTTCAAGTTATATGCTATATAAGGCAATTTTAACAACTATCATCATTTTCCAAATATTCAGTTTTTTGCCAAACCGTATTATTTCACGAGTTTTTCGTATTTAAGAAATCTTGATTGGCAAAAGGTTTTCTTAAAATTCAGTTTGAAAATGACAGAAAAGGTGGAATTTGTTTTTTTACTGAATAAGTAATTATCTACATTGAAAAAATACTAACTTAAATTGTTATGAAGATATTTTATTCAAGAATGAAATCATAGAAATTCGTCATTCATAAAAAGATCTGTTCTAAAATATGAAGATTAATGAATGAGAAATTATAAAAAAATTAATTAATGAAAGATGCTCTTTATATTACTTTCAATGATTTAAATATTTTGAATATATTTTGCTAAGATGTAAATGACGTCACGAATTAACGACCATTCCATATTTTTATTTTGTGAATTTGTATTTTTACTATACAATTTCCGCAAGATTTTTAAAAATTTCCGTACACATTTGATTTAAAAATTGATTTCTTATACAACTAATTTTTTTGGCAATTTTTTTTTTAAACCGATATAGTCATTGTTAATATACACAAAATTAAATAAACTTGAATCTTGAACGATTTTGATATAATACTGCTCCACGAAAGATAATTCCCATTAACAGACAGATATTTTTCTCATATCTCTCTAGAAAATAAATAGTGTAAATGCACTTAGTTTGTAAAATACTGAGCTGTATGTTTAAAAAATATATATTTATCTAACAGAGCATAACAAATATTTGTGATATTTGAGGGCATTCTTCAAATCAAAGTGCACAAAAAAAATCAACAAGTCGAAAAATTCAAACACGGAAAGGAACCGTTTTATTCACGAAGTGATTTCGTGGGTTATAAAATTATATTGATTCTAGCAAGCTTTGATAATTATTACTAATACCTACAAACTTCTGAATGACTAAAAAAATACTAGAGATAAATTAAAGACTTACACAAATAAAGAACAGATATGCTTAAAATTTAGCATTTTTAAATTCTGCTATTTATCTATTTTTCAACTTCATACGTGAAAAAAATTCTTATCATTTGAAGTTCCAAGATATTTAAAAAATTGTGTAAAGCCAGCTGGAAGAACGATTTTACATCTGAAAATAAAATATCGAATAATGGTTTTCTTTCGCTTTTCATGCCTTGGACTTGTCAATTGCCTTCGTAGAGATTTCTTATCAGTGAAAGTCCCTGAGTTGTTCAAAATATTTTTCCAAACGATCTGGAAAAAAATACAAAATATAATTAAATATAATTGAGTATTGGTCAAGGTTAACTAAAAAAAGACGATTTAAATCCTAGCTGAAAAATACAAAATTCAGTGTTTTATTTATTTTCAACATCTCACCTGTTATTCTAATTTTTTTATCAGTATCAAGTTACGAAATATATAAAATAATTTTTAATTCTAACTAGAAGAAGAATTATTCTAGTGTTTTTTTGACAATTAGACACCCCTCAGGGGTCCAAAGTATCTTTGTAAGCTCATCTAGATAAATGCACATCTTTTTTAAATACACATATATGTATTCTAGAAATGAGCTGCAGTAAAATTTTATATTTTTCAGGCATATTAAATTTTTTTAGCGACATTTTATCAACAAATAGTCCTCAATCTAACAAAAATGTCTTTTATGGTGCAGTGTATAAAAATTACGAACTGTCTACCATTACGGAATTTTCCGTAAGTCAAACCCATTTCCAATATCATTCAGGGCTAACGTTATGGAAAATTCCGTATTACTGGTCAGTGTATAAAAATTAACCTTTAGAAAAACAATTTTTTTCCGAAAGCAATGAAAAAAACTCAAGTTCATTTTTCTAATTTTCCGTAGAAACTTGCAATTATTTAGCAAACTATGTAAAAATGATTTGCCTTGAATGAGGATGAACTGCCGTATCTAAAGAATTTAATTTTTATTTCATAGCTTTTTTCTCACGCAAAAGATACTTCATTGCCTCTCTAAATCAAAATCGGTTGAACTTAACTAATTAGTAGTAAAAATTTACAGATTTTATTAGCGAAAGATGGGCCACTAAAGATCAGTAAAAAATTATTACTAATTCGATTGTTCAGATATTTCCTAATTCAATAGTGAAAAACAATCGCTTCGTAAAACTATATAAACACATTTAGAACTGCATATAGTTATAAAAAAAGATGATAAGAATAGGAAAAGTGAAAAATAGACAAATTTAATTCTGAAATTGTAAACGTGTCTAAACCTGTTTTATTTTTAAAATATTGCCTTCTGATTGTTTGGACAAAGTTAAGAAAAATAAGAATTTTTTTTAATTACAATGAATCAATGGGTTATAAATTATTATGCATATTCATTATACAAGGTCCTCATGCACCACTTTTCAACAGAATTCTGCTTTCGAGTACAAAAATTTTGTACCGTTTTACATTTTTCTATTTTTCCATACAAAATTGCAATTATTTAAGGGAGCGTGGATTTATAGGAAATATATTGTTTAAAAGGCTGTACATAATTAATGGCTCGTTATACAAGAAAGTGTTACAAAAGTTAAAAGTTTTATCTTGTGCCAAAAATTAAGAGAAAAACAATCAATTCTGCTCATTGATGGTTTTTATTTATAACAATTGTTATAAACAATGAAGAAAGAGAGTTCATGCAGAATAAACAATTTAATTATCAGAAGTATAGGTTTTTCAACAGTTTTAGTGAAAATTATGACACTGGTTGGCCTGGATGATTTTTTATCAACACATGAAAAGCCTAGTTGATTTCCTCCTAAAAATAGCAATTTTTTCACAATAATTCACGAAGAGGAGTTATCATTCCAAACAATAGATGCTGAGGTACACCTGTCCAAATATGTGAATTTTGTTAAAAAGTCATCCCTTTGTTACGCTGTAAATTGCAAACATTTCATTCTTCGAAAAAGTGCAAAATGCAAACAAGTTTTATTTCTGCTAAGAGATACTAAAAAAATTTGATAAATTTTTAAAAATAAATAATGAAATTGCTAAAAAAAATGTTTGAACAAAAATTGGTCAGAATTTCACAAAAAGTAAACAAGATATTTGTGATCCGGGGACATTTTTGGACCTTCCATACAAAAGGTGGCGACTGGACTTCCCGTAATTTATGGAAGGCCTTTAAGAGCGGTCGAAAATAAGTGGCTGGATTTTCACGGATCTCGGCAAATATTTATAACCTAACCGAAAAAAATACCTTTTAATAGATTTAATGCTTCCACGATGATTCATTATAATAAATTTAAAGGAGGTTTTTCGGGTTTCAGTCGTGTGCAAAACTACGAATCTTGCGAAACTACGAATCTTATGGAAAATCTAGAAACTAAAATATTCAACCAATCCAAGCTTAAACCGGAATTTTGGTACCGTTACGTTAGCGACACTTTTTTCATCTGCAGACATTGACTAGATGTACAACACAAGTTTTTTGATTTCATCAATCGATTACACCCTAATAACCAGTTCACCATGGAAATTGAACAAAACGGAAAATTGCCTTTCTTGGACATACCACTTTACAGAAGATCTGAGAACACATTAGGACTTGGAGTTCACAGAAAACCCACCCAAACAATCAGATACCTACATGCCTTGTGCGAACTCTTCGAAACTATGCTAAAAAACAGAATGCAGTGGTGGATCGAATATTTTAACCTACTTCCTTGTAGTCAATCAGGCTTTCGTAAAGGACAATCGACCACGGACAACCTTACAAACTTTCTTGTATTTGCCGAAGAGGCTTTCGCAAATAAAAATACTGTCCTGGCTGCATTCTTAGACGTAAGTGGTGCCTTTGATAAAGTGATAGTAGATATACTTATTGCAAAATTGGCAAATTTTGGCTGTCCCTCCAACCTCATCAAATTTATTCAATTCCTGTTGACTCAAAGTGTCGTTCACACTGACAGTCTAGGTTCTGCATCCAGGACAGTCAATCGAGGAGTTCCACAGGGCGGCGTCTTAAGTCCGCTCTTCTACTGCATCTACGTAGCCGGCATTGTCGACGGTCTACCCAAAAGCGTTAATATCTCTCATTTTGCCGATGATATCGCCATTTACTGCAGCCAAAAGACCAAACCGCGAAACAAACTTCTGGAAAAAGCTATAAAGTTCAGCAAAGACTCTCGGACTTAGGTCTTGAATTTTGCGCAAGCAAAACCATTCACATGGAATTTAATCACAAAAATATTCCACCAGGCTCCTCTGAAATTACCGTCGACAATGTCACCTTGTCTTCCAGCGAATCTGTAAGATTTTTAGGGCTAACTCTTGATTA
This sequence comes from Andricus curvator, assembly GCA_932195095.1. Lineage (NCBI taxonomy): Eukaryota > Metazoa > Arthropoda > Insecta > Hymenoptera > Cynipidae > Andricus > Andricus curvator. The sequence continues at coordinate 76,236 of CAKNYM010051573.1, read as the reverse complement.
CAAACTAAATTTTAAAGATCACATCGACTCTGTGATAGCTAAAACCCTACGTTCTCTAAATATTGTTAAATTTGTAAGAGGTAAATGGTGGGGCGCCGACCCTGAAACTCTCCTAATCCTATACAAAAGTTATGTCCGTTCTTATCTTGATTATGGTTGCTTCATTTACTTTCCCGCACAGATTAAATTAATCGAGAAACTCGAAAGAATCCAATTCTCTGCAATCAGACTAGCCCTTGGCTTCCGGATAAGTACGCCTACTAACGTCCTCCTCGCCGAATCTAAACTCTCAACAATACAAGAACGAGCAAAGTTTTTATGCTACTGCTACCTATACAAAGTAACTTCAAACACTAAGTTTCCGACTTGCCATAAAATTAACCGCTTCAAAAAGAAGCTGCTCAACCAGAATCACCGTCTCTCACTCAATCAGCGTATTATTTCCTCCTGCACCAGAGATCTCCGCGATTCGGAAAACTTACTGTTTACCAGCTCCGGGTACAAAATGTATACACAAGAATATGAATCAATTACCCTCAACCTGAATATCATCAAAAACATAGGTAACTCTCTAAAAAAACTCAGATAATCCCGATATTGTAATCAAGGATCTGATCACAAAAAGTAATTCGATTGCTATATTCACTGACGGTAGCAAATCTCCTGACTCTACCTCAGTAGGAAGTGCTTGCATTTGCCCTGCACTCAACAAAAGTGCCAGCATGAGCCTGCATAAAATTGCCTCTATCTACACAGCTGAGTGCCTCGCCATTCTTCTGGCTCTCGATATAGCATCAAATAACCTTTCGCATAGCTTCTCAATCTTTTCAGACTCTCTTTCTGCCCTTCTTGCCCTCAAAAACTCCAACCTGTCTGCTCATATCAATCCTTATATATACGAAATCAAAAGAAAGTACTTCGATTTCACTACACAGAACTCAAACAGTATCAACTTTTTTTGGATCCCTTCTCACCAAGGAATTGAAGGCAACGAAAACGTTGATGCGCTGGCTAAAGAAGCCTCTCTTCTAGCTCCAGATCCCTCTGTAAAAATCCCGTACACTGACTTCCGAGAGAAACATAAGAAACTTTCCTCCTCTAATACCAATGCCATTCTATTGTCACAAGCTCTCCTCAAAGGCAGAGAATACTTCACGAATTTCTATTCCCCTCAATCCAAACCCTGGTTTGCTGGTTTAAATCTCCCAAGAGAAATTATTACTACAATTAACAGGTGCCGTTCGGGGCATTACAGTCTGAATGCCTCTCTCAATAAATTAAATCTAACAACTCCGAACTGTCAGTGCGGCTATAACACACAAGATCTGGACCACATCTTTTGGCATTGCCCTTTACACAACGACTCACGAGTCAAGCTACTCAGCAACCTGCGCCTACTCAAATCTCGCCCACCATTTACCTCCTCTATCTTTCTGTCAAATCCTAGCGTCAAAACCAGCCAAATACTGTACTCGTTCTTAAAAGACTGCAATCTCTCATTGTAAACAAACCAAAACTTACTGATAATTTATGTATTTCTCGCTAATGGAAACATGTACATTCAAGTCCAACAAACTTCTGTATCATTATATATTGCCTATGTATTCAGCATAATAATCTTGTATGGATTAAAATTGCTTAAATAAAAAAAAATAAATACCTACATGCCTCCTCCCACCACCACCCATCTCAAAACCGATCAGTCATCAACTCCCTTGTATACAGAGCTGTCTCCATAACAGATAAAGATAACTTACAAAAGGAGTTACAAAATATTGAACAAATCCTAATACAAAACGATTACAAAAACAAATTGGTAAAACAATAAGGAAATACACTAAAAAAATGAGTCAATACAACCTACTAAAGAAAGAAAGAGAAAAACGACCACCATCCTACCCTACATTCAAGGTATCACAGAACAAATAGGAAGAATTCTCAACAAACACAACATCCAAACCATATTTAAACCACCTGCGAAATAGGACAACTTCTAAACAACCCTCAAGGTAAAAAGGCACCTCTCAGTGATCCGGAAGTATATAAAATCCCTTGTTCTTGTGGCAAAGTCTATATTGGATAAACCGGGAGAGCGGTGAGCCAACATGTAAAGGAACATGAGAGTAAAGTCAGGCTGAAACATTTCACGCAATCAGCACAAGCTGGGCATCACATCGAAACAGGACATAGCATTTTAATTTACAAAACAACCGTCATCGCAAAAACGTACAATATTTTTCCAAGAAAACATAGAGAAGAACTTGAAATCTTAAAACACTCTAATAACCTCATTATGGACAATGGATATAATACTAATCCGATTTGGCTTTCCGTTCAGCTGGGTTTAAAAAAGAACTTGATTGGCCAATCAGGTTCGACCAGTCCCCACGATGGGGCGCTCTGGCCGATCACAGGCATCGTAGAGAAAAGATATAAGAACATAACCTGAAACTTCAATTTCAGGTTAGCCCTGAAGAAGTGAACTGCAATGTTCACGAAACGTCGGCAAGATTCGTAGTTTTGCACATGATTGAAACCCAAAAAACCTCCTTTAAATTAATGAATAAATTTACAATAAATACAGTCATTTGAAAAAGAAGGAAACTGAAGACTTTATGGCAAACGCAATAAAACTCCGAGTCGGATCCCATTGGAGTTTCGAAATACAAACTGACCCAAAAAGGGTGGACTCACAGTTTTGTAACTTTGAAATCACTTTTGCAAGAATCTTCAAAATATTACAGTATATTCTTAAACCTCCCCAAATAAAATTAGAAAAGAAATGCTCAAATGATCAAAGCCTTACAATAAACACAGACGTTTGAAAAATGGTGA
>CAKNYM010051573.1:39521-63485 GCA_932195095.1 Andricus curvator | reverse complement strand
GACTTTTATTTTGTCTTTGGTTTTTCGTGTACCTGTTCTATACGTTTTTGGGGTCGCTGAATCAGAATCCGGAGTTGGTTTGACTCGGTCAGATCACATTTCGTTCCTAACTTCAAAAAAGTGAAAAAACTGTTTCAACTTTTATCACTTTTTTGAGGTTGAGAACAAAATGCGATTTGACCGAGTCAAACCAATCCCGGATTGGGATTCAGCGACCCCAAGAACGTATAGAAATGTTTGTCTCGTCTGGTGGACAAGAACTCTTTTTCGTTACGGAAATAATAGTTCACTTTCAATTTTTTAATTATAAATATCTACTTAGCTTAGTAATAAACACTTTTTAGAAGAATTTTTATCATAATTTATCAATATGAAATTTTTTATTATTTTATTTCAAAGAAAAGAAAGAAGGTAAATCAAAATTTGAAATTTTTGTATCACAGGGCAGCGTAGCTCAACTGGTAGTGCTTCTGCCATCTATGCTGTCGGTGGTTCGAATCCTGGCGCAGAAAAGATAACCACGCAGAACGCTATTACAGGAAGTTTTGCTCATTTTCCATATTTGTTTGCTTTCAAACAAATATAACATTTTTTTGGAACTGGTTAATGAAGCACTCATTTAAATTTTTAAAAATTCATTCCATAAATTTTCTCTCGTTTTTTTAGAGAAACTTTTTATCATTTCTTGTCACTTTTTGTCACATTCACAAAATTCAATCCCCAGGTGATGGCTAACAGTGATATCCAAAAAATAATTTTTTTCACTGCAGTCTTTTTTTCCTCCACGATCTTTATATATTTTATTTTGTTCTAAAAAACATAAATGAAAGATTCTCAACTTTAACCATACAGCAAAGATTCTTTATATTATTTTGCATAATGTAACGTAATTTCTTACTTTTTTTTTTAATGTAAAATTAGATTTGGAATTACAATATAAATTCGATGAGGACGTGCAAATCAATCGTAAAATAAGAGCTTACGCCCACACAGGAAATATTGTATTTATGTGAAAAATTGAATTAAAATATCAAGTTTTCTCACATTGCAATCATCACAAATGGAAAATATAAATGTGAATAATAATATTTTTAGATGCTTGAGAAACTGAAAATCAGAGATTTTATTTTACAAATAAAGAATCTAAATACAGACTTAAGACTCTTTCCCCTTTTTCAAAGAATTTCTCTTTTGTCCCAGTTTTCCAGAAACTTCACTTTTTTCCGTTTTTTCACTGCAATGCGAATTGGATTAATAGGACCCAATAAGAAAATCCAACAAAAATTAAACTGTTTTGGTGGAGGATTGAAAATTAAAGTATTTTTTGGTTGAAATATCATCTATTACATTTTTTGTTGAGCATTCTGTTAAATTTGACTGCTTTTGATATAAAATTAAAATATTTTTTATTACACTTTTTGTTCATAATTACTATTTTTCAATTGAAAATTCAACTATTCAGTTGTTAATGCAACTGTTTGGTTGATAATTCATTGTTTTGAAAATTAAACTATTTGTTTGAAAATTCATCTTTGTAGGTAGAAAATTCAAAAATTTTGTTAAAAAGTCATATTCTTTCGAAAACTCAACTGTTTTGTTGAAAATTTGTCTCTTTAGACCCAAAAATTTGTCCCTCTGGAGTAAGAATTCATCTTTCTTCGTAGAAAAGTTCTTGGTTGGAAATTCATCTTTCTCGGTTGGAAATTGAACTATATTCTGAGCAATTTGTCTTTTTGGCTTCAAGACTCATTTAATTGTTTAAAAATTCAACGGTTTGTGGTTTAAGTTTGATCTTGCTTGTTTGAAAATTCAACCATTTGGTTAAAAATTCAGCATTGCTTGTTGAAAATTCAACTATTTTGCTGAAAACTCAACTCTCTTTTGTTAGAAATTTAACTATTTTGTTGAAAATGCAATATATTTCGACCTGAAATCCAAAGGGTTTTATATTAAATTGAATAGAGTACATATATTAATTTTATTTAATAGAATTTATCCACATATTTCCGTGAAAATTCACCCTATCTCCCCTGTACCTTGTTGAATTTTCAATCAAAAAAGATTAATTGTCGACGTGAAATATGATATTCGATATTTAAACAAATAAGATTTTGATTCCATATCGAAAAAAATCGAATTTAACAAAACAAAAAAAAATCTCAACGAAAAATGTAATAGTTGATATTTCAAGCAAAAAAGATTTGATTTTAAATAAAAAATGTTAAGTTCAACTAAAAAGGACGAATTTTTAACAAAATCATTGAATCCTCAATCAAAAAAATTTCTTTTTAACCAAAAATTTGCATTTTTAACCAAAAAATAACATTTCTACAAAAAGAGATAAATTTTGAAATCAAAAAGGCGAATTCTCAACAAAACAGTTGCATTTTTTTAAAACGAATTTTCAACAAAATAATTAAATTTTCATCCAATGAGATGGATCTTCAACTAATCAAATGAATTTTTAAGAAAGTATTTCAACTTTCGACCAAGAAGTTGAATTTTCAATCAAGAAGACTAATTTTCAGCAAAAAAAAAAAAAAAAAAAAAATACGTTATATCAATTTTCCACCAATTTCTTGAATTTTCAATTAAACGCGATCAGTGTTCAATCTATGATGGAAAAGTTAAATTTTCATTTTTAAAAATTGATAAAAAAAATAATTTTCTACAAAATAGTTAAATCTTCAAACAATGAAATAAATGTTTGGAAATTCGTTCAACTTCCAACCGAAAAAGATGAATTCTCAATGAGAAATTTAATAGTTGAATTATCCACTAAAAAGATCAAAATCGTTTTAAAAAATGACAAAGAGGTGTATAGGGTAAAGAGTGTGAAGTCTGTATTTAGATGATTTATTTGTAAAATAAGATCACTAATTTTCATTTTTTCAGGACATTTCAAAAATTCTTAGTCGCATTTGTATTTTCCATGTGCGATATCACATTCTGCCTTAACCCCTCCTCCCTAGGTCACAAATCGTCACGAAACTACTTAATCCCCCCCCCCCCCCCCAAGTCAGTGTGATGTAGTTTTTGAACCATCCCATACTACTTATAACAAAAAAAACTGGGGTTCCTATTAGAACTGATTTTCTGTTCCAAAAAAGCTGCAACAAAAAGGTACAGCTCTCTTGCTGAAAAGGAATCCAAAATGAAAAGTTGTTCCAAAGGAACCCAAAGTATGAGTTCTAATAGAGACTTCAGGTACAGAACTCATTTTCTGCCTCGACTCACTTTGAAGATTTTACAAGTTAATGATGCAACTTTTACGTTTTAATACTTTAATGACATTACGGAAACATTTAATGAAATAACTAAAATTATCGAGATAAGTCATTCTTGAAAGGTAGATAATAGACTGAGATGTTACAGTTTTTTAGGTTATGTTTAAGACAGACATGCCCAACTCGGGGAAATTCCCTGCGAGAACACATGTTCCGCGTACCCTACTCTTTCTCCTAGAGAGCGAGAGATGTGGTAGACGCATGCGCGTGGTGGACCCGTACGTACGCGTCTACCACGCGCATGCGTCTACCACATCTCTCGCTCTCTAGGAGAAAGAGTAGGGTACGCGGAACATGTGTTTTCGCAGGGAATTTCCCCGAGTTGGGCATGCCTGGTTTAAGACTTTTACCGACTGCAAATTTTTTTTATGTCTCCATCTATCGGATATCAACGAACTAAAAATAAGCCCTCAAAAAGGCTTCTATTGGAGTCTCAGTTCTAAAGGATGCCAAATTTGACTTGAGCCACAACATCAGCGAACCCCCAGTTTTTCTGTGTAGCATAATTGAACACAGCAAGTGAATTCTCAGTGAATTCTTGTTCCCTGTAACGAAACCACATTAAATGAACTCAATCAGACCAAAAAACATCGTAATCTCTTTTCAGCGTCCAGGAGAACTGTCAGCGAAAATGGTAATCGTATCGATTATCGGCAATCTCACATGAATATTCGACGGAGCCGGGTTGCATTCGATTACGGTTGGTACATTCGTGTCCTCGTCGCGCGTCTGCGGATCAGATTTGCAATTGTGTCCGTCTGTGTGATCCCGACTGCGTGTGTGTGTGTGTCGCGAGAACGGTTGGCGTGGAGATTCCACGATAGGAATATTCGGCCAGTTTGGTAGTCCGATAGCCCCTCTCGAGTTGAGCGCCGAACACGAAGGATAATCCTCGTGGATTATTGCGGTATCACGTGGGCCCATACGCGGCCACCAGGACGCCTAGGACAGGGGAATTTGTATATGCGCAACCTACCTGTCTGTGTATCACACAACCCTTCCTAGAGGCCGGGCCTAGCGCGATACCCTAATTCCTAAATCTGTCGCCATAAGTCCTCGTTACGATAAATATCCTACCAACGTCTGGCTGCTTCCTCTCGTTTCTCGACTGTATTCCACTCTAAGTTCTGCTGCTTCCACTCCAACGATAAATCTTCATCGCGAAAATTTTTCTACCCCTCGACAATTTCCAAAGGTGTTTTTCATCCAAATCCGGAATTATATCCGGGTTTCCAGCTCTTTTTATTAGACTGTTTTTGGGATTTCATAATGATAAAAGTATAGTACCGCAAAACTGGATTGAGCGGGACACACTAAATATTGAATTGTATTTATATTATAATTATAATAATTTTATATTAAAAATATAAACAATTTAAAAATCCATTATTAAGCAAACTCTTAAATACAAGTTGTTTTTCGAAATTTTGAAATAATCATCATCGTACAGTGCGTTGCAGGAGGCGTCCGGTGCATATTGTGGGTATCGATAGGGCATTGAAATTACAACCCTGATGGGCAGTTTCTCCTTCCGCGGCAACTTCACCTAACATCGAGCGTTCGAAAGAAACAAATGTGATTAGGGGCTGTCGATAAACTACGTTACCAATTTTAGGCTTTTTTCACCCTCTGTTCATCCCCCCCTCGTTTACGACCGTAGTTCCCCCCCCCCCCAAGTAAGATAGCGCAAAATTCTCTCAAAACAGGGGAAAAAGAGTGATTTTACATGAAAATTGGTGAATAACAGAGGGATGAATTCTTTCAAATAAAATAATTGTAATTTCCATATTGAATTCAATATGAGACACTGCAAATTCCTGTGCTTTCAAGTCGAGATATATTGTATTTCTACAAAGCAGTTACATTTTCATCCAAAAATGATTTTCTACAAAAAAAAATTTGAAATCCAAAGAGGAATTTTCAACAACGACAAAAAATAATTTTTAAGCAAACAGGTGTATTACGAACAAAATAGTTGAACTTTCAAGCAAAAAGAACTAATTTTCAACAAAAAGAACAAATTTTGTCGAAAACAGTTAATTTTCAACAAAAATTCAAAAGGACGATTTTTGAACAAAACAGTTGAATTATCGATCAAAATAGATGGCTCTATGAAAATCGTTGAATTGTCAACCTACAAAGATGCAATTTTTTAACTAATGGTCAAATTTTCAAACAAAAAATATTAAAATCCAACCAAAAATAATTGCATTTTCAAGTCAAAAAGGCGAATTTTTTAGAAGATAGTGGAATTTTCAACCCAAAAAGGTGAATTTTCTATAACAAAAATGTCATTTTTAATCATGAAAGATGACTTTTCTACATGAAATATGATTTTTCTACCAAGACGAATTTTCAACCAGTTGAATTGAACGAAAAAATGAATTTCTAACAAAATACTTGTACCCTCAACCAAATAGATAAGTTTTCAATCAAGAAAGTTGATTTTCGAACCAAGATGTTGAAATTTCAACTAAAAATGATCTTTTTTGAACCAAAAATTGTAATCTTCAAATTTTTGGTTGAAAAAAAATGAATTTTCAACAAAGAACAAACATATTTTCCAACCAAAAAGCCGAATTTTCAAAAAAATACATTAGGTTTCTCCCAAATAGTTGAATTTTCTATTTATAAATGGTAATTTTCAATCAAAAATGGAATCGTTAAATTTTAAGATAAAAAAATTAATTTTTAATTGAAAAAAAAAGAATTTTTAACAAAAAGGTTCAGTTTACAACCAAAGAGGAGAATGTTTAATAAAATGAATGTTTAACAAAGTAGATCAACATTTTACTAAGTATTTGAAGTTTCAACCAAGAAAAATCAGTTTTTAACCAAATAATTATGTTTTTAAACGAAAAGATTAATTTTCCGCTAAGAAAATTAACCAACAAAAAAATGAATTTGTGACAAAGTAGTTCGACTTTTAACCAAGTAATTGAATTTTCAACAGAGAAGATTAGTTTTCTACAAAAAAAAAAAAAATTCAACAAAATACATAAATTTTCAAGAAAACTGTTGAATTTTGTTAAATTCAACGAAAAAAAAAATTAAAAAAAATGAATTCCAATACCAAAGAAGATTAATTTACAACCAAAGAGTTGTATTTTAACTAAAAAATATGAATTTTCAACAAAATACATGAATTTTCAGCCAAAAAAGGAATAGGTACATTTTTAGGAATATTAAGATTCTAAAAATGGGATAGTCAAATTTTCAATCGAACAGATAAATCTGCAATCAATAAAATCAATTTTGAACAAGGTAGTTCAACTTTCAACCATGTACATGCATTTTTTACCAAAAAAGATGAATTTTCAACAAAATAGCAGAATTTTTAACCAAACGAGATGAATTCCGAACCAAAAATATAATAGTAGACTTTTCATTTAAAAATAGACAGATTTTTTTAATGGATTCTATTAACTCAATTGGCATTTAAGCGAGAAAACGAGAACAAGGGGAAAAAGGGTATGTTTCTTGAAAATAGGGAAGAAAATAAGAATTTTTTTTTAAATTAGAAAAGAAAGGAATAGGAGAAAGGGTGTAAAGTCTGAAATATGAAAGTGTTTTTCGAACAAATAATATTCAGTATAAAACATGATTTATTTTAAATTATTCTAGAAATATAGAATTATTTGCAACTCTTTCCAAATTCACCACCTATGATGGACGGTTTACATTACTGCTTAATTACAATGCACACGTTTTTCTTTAATTCTGCAGAATTCCGTAGAAGTTTTTGAATTCACTTTAAATCTTTTGAATTCCTTGAAAGTTTTTTAAGTTCTCTTAAAATTGAGAAAATACGTTCAATTATTTTGAATTCTTCAAGTCTTTTTAATTCTGCAGAATTTTTTCGATTTCTTAGAATTCATTCATAATCTTTTGAATCCTTTAAAAGATTTTTCAATTCTCTTGAAATATCCAGGATATACTTTAACTTATTTTTAATTCAATGAAATACTTTGAATGCTCAAAATACTTCCTGAAAAAAAGAATTCTTTTTAACGAAATCCAAATTCATCAACTTTTTCCGACGGGTTAACTATAGGGGAAAACTCCCTACAGTGGATAATCCTTCATTAGAAGCACAAATAAGAGAAAAATAATCAATTTTAATGTTAATTTATAAACACGTATAGTGTCTTAACTACTAATTGAATCAAATTAATTGTTTTACATATATTAGTATTTTTAATTAATTATTATCTACTGTAGGGAGGTTCTCCTACAATGGATAATCAATTGAACTCATTTGCATACTCCAAGTCTTCTTCATTCTTTTGAATTTTCTGAATTCTCTTGTTTATCTGAATACAACCTTAATTATATTTCGACTTCTCTGAACTCAAAATTGCTAGTGGCAATCCCAATGAGGCCCGAACCATGTCCAGTTGAATGATTAGTCATTGACATTAGTGATTTAATCGTATCTCACTGGTACACACGCATGTCTAGAAAACTAACAAATAATATTTTTGTGATGAATTTTTAACTCCGCACACCCCCTATGAAAAAATGTTGCCGACGCCCTTAACAATAGGATTTAATTTACTCTAATTAGTTTTCACTAATTAACAAAGTAAAACTACTAGTCAAGGAAAGTAAACATAAAATCAAAACAGAGGAAAACAAGAAAATGCAACACGATTTTGAAGGAAGCAAGAAACTGTTTTATAAATGGGTTTCAATCAATGTGAAGGGAGGCAAAAGTACAGAGTTAGGCAGCATGAGAAATAACAAAGATGAAATGCTATATGATACAGACGGGATAGTAGACGCTTTGAAAGACTCTTTTAATGAATTATTGGAAGGTGAATCTGTAGTGCACTACAACTGCTCCTACAAGCATTTGCAAAAAATTACCAAATAATTTTTTTAGGGTGCATTATCAAGCGCGCATACACCACTGATGAAGAAATATTGACGAAGCCCTTACCAATAGGATTTAATTAACTATAATAAGGTTTCACTAATTAACGAATTTAATTAAGAGCGTCGTCAAACTTACACTCAGAAAAATGTTTGTTCAAATCAAACAAATTCTTTCTTTAATATAGGATCAAACAGATATTTTTTTGATTTAAACAAATATTTGTTTGATTCAAATAAAATTTATTTTATTCAAACACACCATTGTTGAACTCAAACAAATTTTACTTGAATCAAACAAAATTCTTTCTTTTATATAGGGTCAAACAAATGTTTGTTTGATTCAAACAAACATTTTTCTTTGTATAGTCGACCAGAATCTATTTTGCAGAAGAAAGTTCTACCAAAAAAAAATATCTTGGAAATGTTTGATACATGCGTATCCAGTAAGATACGATTGCACAACCAATTACAATGACTAATTTAATTATGACTCACAGAAAAAACTAAGTGTAATTTTTACCCGGTTTCCGTGGTGAATATTGCCTGCAACAAAAATCACCCCAGGTGGCTAATCTTTACCCTGACATCTCGGGTATTTTTCTGTGGCATTTTAAAATAAAAAATCTAATATAAATTTACTTATTTTTGATTAGATAATCCTAACTAAATAAATGCTTTCCATCGAATTTATAAAATCTCCTATCCATTTTTGAAATTAGTATCGTATCCTCATTCCCTAATTGATAAAAACATTATGCAGACGACATACATAGAATATCGATCGGCGATGATAAACGACGACGAGGCAATCGAACCGGGAGTTAAACGTTACCAGTCACAGTGGCCAGTTTGCACCTCTGTGCTTTGCAAATTTATAACCCCTTCATGCGGCGCCACCGATCGGACGTAACGTGACATGCACACACGTGACAAGTCCTATGATTTACTTACCTCCTGACACAGTGAACCAGTAAGCGATAGGCGACGAGGGAATAACATCGGAATACCGGAAGTGGAATAACGGAGAAACTATGGGATATAGGATAAAGGATATACGAGGAGGAGGAGGTGGAGGAGTAGAGGGAGGATCCAATGGTTCTCTAGTCATAAGTCTCTGAGTCCGAGCTCGCGATTATTGCGTTTCATTTAGAGCAAGGGAGATAAAAAAGCTCGGGACACAAAATGATCTGTCGATAAATCCTAATGAACGTCTACCTGCTCTCTGTGCGGGGATAAATAAGCGGGAGTGTGCAGAGAAAACGAATGGTGAAAGAGGAGGGAAGGAGGATGGGAAAAAAGAAAGATAGGAAGGGAGAAAGGAAGGAAGAAATGAAATGAGGACAATGAGAAAAAAAAGACAAGAGGCTCAAACAAAGCTAAAAGAATAAACAGGGAAGAAAGGAGAAAGAGAGGATAAAAAGGGTGAAAAGTAAAAGAGGAAGTGAAAGAGTAAAAAAGGGAACAGGATGAAAGATTAGGATAAATGAAAGAGTTGATTAAAATACGATTGTATAAATTCCTTATTCATTAACCTTAATTTGAGAGCTCTCTTTTTATATACGATCTTTGAGTATTTTTAGAGACTATTTTCCATTCAGGCAGATTCTTTTAAGCTTTCTCGAGAGAGTTCGTGAGCTTTCTTTCGAAATAGTTCATGATTTAACTATTTACATTTTACGAGTAAAAGTAACCATAAAAATCGCTATTTTTTTAGTTACTTCCAAAATATAGTTCACAAGCCTTTTTTCATGAAAATCAATTTTATTGCTTTCGCAACTAGTTTTTTATTTTCACTATTCAAATTGTGGCAACTAATTTTTGGAAGATTTTTTAGTTGACAGGAATCATATTGAACCCGAAAAGATGTATAGAGAATGTCAAAGTTTACGAAAAATTATTGCTGTTAAAAAAAAATCAGAAATACGCAGGGTTATCACAGCCTGAATAACTTGAAAAAAGTGTCATATTTAAACCGAAAAATAAACCAAAAGTGACTAATGCTCTTTTTTATTCAAAAGAATTAGATCTTTTTAAGAATTCCAGGTGAATTTTAACGAACTCAAGGATAAATTCAGGAAAAAACCATGAATTAGCTAAAATTCGAGTGAAATTAGTGAAATTTGAGGCAAATGAAAAAAATTCAATTAAATTTATAAAAATTGAAGGTGATTTAAAAAAAAAATCACACTCAGAAAACAATTTGGTTGAATCAACAAAATTTTTTTTAGTCCAACCTTAGAATATGGTTATTATATGGACAACAAAATATTTGGTTGATGAAACTAAATTCTTTGGTTGCTTCAATAAAATATTTTGTTACATGGAGTATTTGGTTGTCTCAACAAAACAATTTTGTTTGGCCAATCGAAAACTTTGTAGAATCAACAAAACAATTCTAGTGAATTCCAAAAATTTAAGCAAAAGTTAAGCAATCAAGAGAATTCCAAAGAATTCAAAACAATTTAAAAGAATTGAGGATTAATTAATAAGGACATCCGGATGAATTCCAAATGAATTTAAATAAATTCAAATGTGTTAAAAAAGATTTAAAAAATCAAAAATATTCGACTGATTCCAGTAAAATTTATACGAATTTACAAGAATTCGAAAGAATTTAAAAGAATGCGATGAAATAAATAAGATTGTAAGGTGAGTTTAAAAGAGTGAATTAAAAAAAAATGTTTTAACTCCATTTACTTAAGTAGAATTGGGTGAATCAGATTCATTGAATCTAGAAAAATTCTAGTAAATGCCAAGGATTTCAGCGAAAGTTAAAAATATACCAAGAGAATTCCAAGGATATCAAAAGAATTCAATGGAATTCAATAAAAAGAATTCATAAAAATTCAAGGAGAATTTAAAAAAAATTCAAGTAAATCGAAAACAATTCCAAAATATTTTTTAAAATTCATTATATTCATTAACTTTGGGATAAATTGAGCAAAATACAAGGAAATTTGAAAGAATTTGAAGGAATGCGTACGAATTCAAAGTGAGTTTAAAAGACTTTAGGGGAATTAAAAAAAATGTAATGTATTATGTGAAATTGAGCGAGGAATTGAGTGAATTTAGAAGAATTCAAAATTTTGTTGTGTAAATTACAAAAATTCAAGAGAATTTTGAATCTTTTTTTAAGAATTCAGGATAAATTAATAAGAATTATGGGCAAATTCCAAATGAATTCAAATTAATTTTCAAACAAATTTATTCAAAGTATTTCATCACTTTCAGTAAAATTGGAGTGGTTTTAGAATAATTGAAAGGAATTCAAGAGAAATAGATCAAACTCATACAAAATCAAGATTAATAAAAAATAATCCAAAACACTTTGAAAGAATTCAGGATAAATTAATAAGGATTCCGGGAAATTAGAAAAAAAAACAATAAATTCAAATGAGTTGAAACAAATTTACAAAATCCAAAACATCCAAAATATCCCACAAAAAAAGTCAAGATAATTTCCAATAATTCAAAAGAATTTAAAGAAATTCAGCATGAATCAATAAGGATTGCAGGTGAATTCCCCATAAATTCAAATAAATTCAAATAGGTTGAAATTTTTTTCAACAAAAATATTTCACGAATTACAGAATTTAAAGAAATTCAGCATGAATCAATAAGGATTACAGATGAATTCCCCATAAATTCAAATAAATTCAAATTCGAGTTGTTTAAAAAAACTTAATAGGAATGAAAAGAATTCAATCGAATTCCTAAAAATTCAAGTAAATTGAAAGCGAATAAAAATATTAAAAAATTAATTAAATTCTTTAGATTTGGAATGAATTAATCAAATTGCAAGGGAATTTAACAGAATTTGAAGGAATGCCTGAGAATTCAAAGTAAGTTTAAAAGAATTCAAGAGAAATTTGAAAAGAACTACAAAAATGCAATAAATTGTGAGAAATTAAGCGAGAAATTGAGTGAATTTAGAAGAATTCAATTGAATTCAAATTTTTTTGGGGAAAATTAAAAAAATTCAAGAGACTTTCGAGGAATATTAAAGAAGTGAGTATAAATTAATAAGAATTTGTGGTAAATTCCAAGTGAATTTTAATTAATATAAAAAACATATTTTTAAACTATAATATTCCATCGATTTTAGTAAAATTGTAATGATTTAGAAGAATTCAAAGAAATTAGTGAATAATAATATGATAATATCCATAAGAATTTAAAAGTCTTCAGGGTGGATTGAAAAAATTCAATAGAATTTCAAAAAATTTCAAAGAATTTAGGATAAATTAATAAAAATTCAGGGTGATTTCAAAATGAATTAAAATTTGTTTAAGTCCAAAATATTTAATTGATTTCAGTAAAATTTGATTGATTTCATAGGAATTTAAGGGAATTTAAGAGAATTTGATAGAATTAACCCACAAGAATTAAAGGTGAATTTAAAAGTCTTTAGGGTGAATTAAAAAAATTATAAATTAAAAAAAAAGTTCAATTAAATTCAATGCATTTTCAAGGGAATTTAAAAAAATTCAGAGCGAATTGAAAAGAATCTAGATAAATTAAAATAAAATGCAATAAAACTGAAAAGATAAATTTTCTACCAAAAATAAAGTAGAATAATTTTCAGTTAGTAAAATAAATTTCCAAACAAAAAACAATCGAATTTTCAACAAATGGATTTATAACCATAGAAATTAATTCTCAACCAAATGGATGAAATTTCAACTAATGAGAGTACTCTTTTACCAAAAAACGACGGATTTTCAACTAATAATTAAATTTTCAACAAATAGGTAAATTTTCACCGAAAACAGATAAATATTCATCTTAAAATTGAATAGTTAATTTTTCAGTAAATAAAATTAATTTTCAATAAAATTAAAGTACATTTTTAACGAAATAGTATAATTTTCAACCAAGAAGATTGAATTTCTATCAAAAAAGATCAATTTTCGACCAAAAATCGAAGTTATATTTCCATTAAAAAAAAAATTAATCATAAATAACAGAAATCTCATTTTCAACCAAAAAGATCAATTTTCAACCAATGAGATGAATTTTCAACAAAGTACATGAATTTTCAACAAAGTACATGAATTTTCAACCAAATATTTCAATTTTTAAATGAATTCCCATCCAAAAGGATGAATTAGCCACCAAGAAGATTAAATGTTCTCCCACAAAATTTGAGTTTTCAATAAAATACAGGAATTTTAAACCAGATATTTGAAGATAAATTTTGAACCAAACATGTACGAGTTAAAGTTTTAGTTAAAACAATTAATTCTCCTCTAGAAAACATAATTTTCAACAAAATAATTAAATTTTATACAAAAGAAGGGGGTTTCAACTAAAATGACGAAACATCAACCAAATAAATGAATTTTTAACAAATTAGTTCCACTTCCAAATAAGTAGTTGAATTTTCTACTAAAAAAGATGAATTCTTATTGAAAAACGTGATATATTATATTTCAACCACAAAACGGATTTTAATTTTATACCAAAAATAGTTTAATGCAATCAAAAAATATGAATTTTCAACAAAATAGTCTAAATCGTCAACCAAAACAGATTAATTTTCAACCATAATAATAAAATTAATTTCAATTTTATTTTATCGAAAATTCTCTAACTCTGTCAGGCTTTGCCTGACATTCCCTGACTTTCTGGAATTACCTAACCCGTAGCAACTCTGTAATTAAAAAAAAAAAGTATATGTTTATTTCACTCTAGAATGTTTTTGTGAAAATATATGTATTAATTATGTGGATATATCTCCTTTATCGAGATTGAGAACTTATTTTGGTCATACGTTCAATATAATATATATGTTTATTTAATCACATATTAAGAATAAATCGACGTTTCGACCCGTCTTTGGGTCTTTTTCAAGATAATAACATTATTGCAAAAGTGTCTGTAAAAACATACATTTTTTATCAAATTCAATTCGTACATCTAATAATAAATTTCACACTCAATAAAATAAATATATGCATTAAAATCGTTACCTGAAACAAAATCGTTCGATGACATTGAAAAGACAAACAAAACGGTTATCAATGAAAACTGTTGAAAATTTTTGTTGTTTTTACATTTTTAAAACTTATGTAGTCGTCCTCTTCAAACAGAAAGAAGAGACTACTCGTCGAAAAAGTTATAAAGTCATTATTGTCAGAGAAAGAAAATTGTTGTAACAGTCAATGTTGTGAACTGAACCAGGACGACATTTTGAGAAAACCCATTTAGTACAGAGAAGGTAATATGACGTCATATTTGATTATGTGATAGATATTGAGTAATTATAGTCATTATAGCTAAAGTCACAGCAATACGCCAAAATCTTTAAAATTGAAAAAAACAAATCAATTTAATAAGAATTAATAAACATCATTAATATGCATTCTTTCAGTTTGTAAATTAACACACAAATTATTGTACCTATAATTATTATTGATAATTATTGATTCTATCATTTTTCTTTTGTATGTAATATTTTCTTTTGCTGAAATTCTGATGTTTTTAAACTCAAAATCGAAATAATGATCTAAAGACCAAGCATGTTGAGATAGGCCCGTATTATTACCGATTCTGCAATCTCTTTTATGTTCAGCGATTCGTGTTTTTATTCTTCTGCTAGTTTCACCTATGTAAATCTTTGAACAACATTTACATTTTATGAGGTAAACACCACCCGATCAATTTTCTATTGATTCTGAATCTTTTTTTTGTTGTTGTAGTACAAATTCTCTAATTTATTATTGTTTTTGAAATATACGTTTATATTAAATTTTTTGAGAGAACTTCTAATTCTTTCTGATAAACCTTGTATATACGGAAAAGTTAAGCTTTTATCATTTTTATTTAGTGTTTCTAACCATTTTTACTTTTTACTATTACTAGAATTGTTATAAATTCCATCTGTTCTTTCTTTAATTATACCTACAATTTATGAGAGGTAATGGATAATTGTTGATAATTAAGGTTTCTTTAATTTGTTTAATATTATCTTTTCTAAACTGAACATCGCTATAAGTTTTATGCCTCTGTCAATTAAATTTTTGATTAGTCCTATTTTTCGTTCAAAAGGATGGTGTGAGTTGTAATTTAAATACTGACCAGAAAATGTAGGTTTTTTATACCAGTTTGTAAGAATTAGTCCATCATCTTTTTTTATCACTGACAAATCAAGGTAGTTTAGAGTGTTGTTTTCCTCAATCTCGTTAGTGAATTGAACCGACTCACCGATGCTGTTAAACACGTTGACAAATTCCTGAATTTTTTTAGTTGGAATTATAACAAACACATCATCTACATAACGTTTATAAAAAAGTGGCTTGAAATTTAAAATTGACAACGCTCTAGATTCTATGTCATATAATGCGATATTCGATATGATTGGAGATAATGAAGACACCATCGGGCAGCCTGATGTTGTTGTAATAACATTTATTAAAAGAAAAAACTGTGTTGTTAAAAACTGTTCTAATCGCGACAAGTATTTCGTTTTTTGAGATATTTGTTAAATTTCTATATAGATTTAATTTTTCTTCTACACATTCCATAGCCAAATCCAGAGGGATATTGTCAAACATGGACACCACATTTAGAGACACCATGGAATGGGAAGAAGGAATTTTTAAATCTTTTATTTTTTCTCTAAAATTCCAACTATCTTTTAAAAATGAATCTGTGGTACCTTGAACTGGTTTAAGAACTTTTGCTAAATATGACGATAATTTATATGTTGTTGAACCAATGGAGGACACTATTAATCTCCATTTCAAATTTGTTTTATGAACTTTAGGAAGAGCATAAGCTTTAGTTACAATCGAACCTCTAGATTTCAATCGGTAAAACATTTGATCGTTAATATAAGATTTATTATGCCACCTACTAACAACCTCATTACATTTTCCCTCTATTGTAGGAACCATACTTGTTTTAACTTTTTTATATAGAGAACCATTGCTCAACATATTTTCGACATCTGTTATGTAATCTTTTGTATTGGCTGCTACTGTAATATTGCCTTTATCGGCTTTTAGAAAAATAAGGTCTTTGTTATCTTCTTGATAATCTGCAATTTTTTGAACAAAGTTATTATCTTTGAATTTATTATTTTCTTTATGGTTAACAATTAATTTCGTAATGTTTTTTCTAATTTCTTGTTTTTTGGATGTATCTAAAGTTTGGATGCAATCTTGAACAGAAGCAATGATTTTGTTAGTAGGTAGTTGGTTTGATTTAAACGGAATACCAAATTTATTGCCTAGAGATAGTTTTTCAGCAATATCTACTGGGATGTGTTTGTTTGAAATGTTTTTAAACCATTTTTTTAACCTGATGTTCCTGATGACTTCATTTTGTTCAAAAACTTTGTTCCTTCTGAATTCAAACTTTTTGATGCATGCTTCTCGTTTTTCATATTTAAGTTTGTGTAGTACATAATTCTGTGATTCAAAAAAGTTATAAATAGAATTCTCGTGTATAGATCTTAGTAAACGATGTTTCAGAAACAATGTGTAATTTGCTAAATTGTTGATATTCCTAATTAGATTTTTGATTTCACAATTTAAAATTTGTTTATGATATCACATCAATAAGACGTTCAAAGAAAGGTTAAAATTCAAGACTTTTGTCTGAATTTTGGAATTATGATGTATTAATTATGATTTATATATTTGTGTGAACAGTAAATGCTTTAAAGCTCTGTAAATGCTCTGTTTGAGCTTAAATGCTGAGCATATTCTCGAGAGCATTTGCTCAGCATAAATTCTTGAGCATTTAAGAACTCTATACACCTGCGCATACTCAATAGCGACAAATACAATCTTCATTAAAAAAGTTTATATTTTAAAAATAAATAAATTATCTCTACTCCTTTTATCGCGCAATATAATTTTTACATTCATAAATATTTATAGAGCTACACTTCCTCGTAATAAATTTCCTACCAAAATAAGCTACATTCTTAAGAACAGAAATCAGCTCTGTATAAAAAGAAATCGGAGAAATCTCTTACGCACAAATTAGCATATTAGAACACGACCTTTGATGAAACTAGAAATTCTCTCTCTCTCACTTTTTCTTTCTTTTTCTTTTATTTTGGCTCATTCGCACACAGGCACAGTTACCCATGAGGTACTATGGAAGAGTTGGAAAGTCATTGAAAGAGAGGTTTTGTCGGAATACGGGATGAGGCTGAGGATGAGAGAGGCTGCTTGCTGGTGAGAGTGCGACGTGGCTAGGGTCAAAGCGCGGGGGTGAGGAAGGGGTAGAGAGGGATGGAAGCAGATATATATCCACGGCCATGCGTTACGGGTTCAGCTAAATCCGCCATGATGAATGTGTTGGCGGGAATAAATCCGCAATGCACACCCCCGCTGCCTCCCTCAACCTTCTCCTCATTCTCCTCCTCTTTCTCTTCTCCACCTCCCGGACCCCTCGTCACTACCTCTCTCACACCCTCACCCTCAAACAACCGTCTTTCCCACCCCCTTACACCTTCCGTGGGTTCCTACACATTCATGAAATGCACCTCCACAGGGGCTGTCTAGTGTCTACAAACAAAACCTCTAGATCCATTTTGAATTCTCTACAACCTCAAAATGGTTATTTCACACACAACTTTTTTCATCAAAATCTGTTCTATTTCATAAAGGGCGAATAACGGGAGAAAAATGGCCCTGCATAACAAATATTTGGTCTGGTTTTTTATAGTTGAGCCGAGAATGCCTTTTTTTTAATAAATGGTTATTTTGTGTGTCACTAACAAATATTTGATATTCATGAGATAGAAGACCAAGGTTTTAAAGGGTATACATACTAAATACGCCACTAATCACCTTTTCTTCGGAGAAAAAAATTGGTTAACTTTTCAGGAAAGTGACAGGATACATTTTTTAAATAGATTTTACAGAGAAGACGACATGATCCCGTGTAGAAATAGCCCAGTTTGACCCGGCCAGAAGAAGGTTTCTGGCCGGAATCTGACCAGGTCAAACCGGGATACTATTTTGTTAATTGCACGGCCGGGATCTGACCGGATTCTCACCGGGACTCGGTCGGGCCAAACCTTGCCACACCTGATTTAGCCCGGTTTACTATTCCTTAATTGCCGGGTCAAGATCTGGCCGGGTTCCCACTGAACCCGGTCGGGCCAAACCACGCCACCCCTGATTTAGCCCGGTTTACTATTTCTTAATTGCGTGGCCTGTATCCGACTAGATTCCGGTCAGGATCTAGTCAGAACAAATCGGACAAAAATAATTTAACCTGGTCTACTGTTTGTAATTTACCTCGACGGCGTCCGACCAGATTCCGGTTAGGACAAAGCAGGCTTTAATCTGGTTTATGTTAGCCCGGCCAAATATTTATTTAATCGGTTGACTGGTATCCGACTAGATTCCAATCGGGATTTGCTAGGTTTCGGAAATGTTGAAGAAATTGTCCTACTGAATAAAACGACTTTTCCGAAAAAAGTAGTTTTAACTTTAAGTTCCGAAAACAGAATGTATAAATTATACTCTGCTTCATTAAAATGTCGTATCACTATATACTAGGGTATGAAGATAAAACATTCTAGTGAAGTAGAATAGAATTAATACATTTAGTTTTCGTAGATGTGAGTTAAGACTATTTTCATCGGACAGTCGAAAAATTATTTTGATTAAAAACTGTATGACATTAATTTTAAGAATATATTGAATGATTCATTTTTGCTAATTTAAATTAAAATTTTCCCCATACGTTAAAAAAAAACTTTCGATCACTAAAGACCAAATTTCAAATACGTGCGCCAAAAAATTTGTGACGTGTGGACCAATACACCGCGCCGTATGAATGGGCAGACAGTAATCAATATTAGCAGACGACAAAAATGGTGCATAATAGAAGTATCATAACCTTAAAATCATCTAAAGAAAAGAATGGACCAGGAGAAAAAGAACTTAGTCCGCGATCAAAATCGTTTGCGAGCGAAAAAGCGTAGACTAGTTCTAAAATTCAGAGAAAAAACTGAAAATAATAATGATGATTCTGATCATTCGGATCATTCTAATGGAGATTATGACACCGAAAATATCGGAGCACTAAACATAGAATCACTGAATGACATTGGAGGTAAGTTTTGATAGGTTCAAATATTGTATTTCTTAACTTTCTTAATAAATTTTATGGACTTTCTTTGTGAAATTTTTTATTTCATGAAGAAAAATAAATGTGTTTATTGAAGTATTAATTTCTGATATATTTTTCAGTATTGGGGAGGTGCCAGAAATAAAAAGGGATCCAATCGAGACCGCGAAGAAAGAATCGATGATGAACACGATGTAGCTGCCAAATAAAAATATTGTTGATAATCTATGTTGGCCTTATTTTTTTTAAATTCCTTATTGACAATTTTTTCTTGCAACCCGACCAGTATCCGATCAAGGAGCCCAGTCAAAAACCGGTCGGATCCCGACCGGGTTACCCTATTTGTATCCGGGATCCAACCGGGTAACCCAGCCGGGATCCGACCGGATAACCCGGCCGGGATCAGACCAGCGCAGCGTGACGAAACCAACCAGAATCCGACAGGGCAGCCTGGCCAGATTCCGGGTACAAGCAGGGCAACCCTGCCGGAATCCGGCCCGAACCCGGTCATAATTTCTACACGGGATTGAGCACACTGTATATGGTTTGCAGAAGTTCCTCTAATTATAGCGAAAAAATTCTAGTTAATTTAATATGAATGACTATTTTTTTTAATTTACACACAATTCTTTAAAATTTTAGTTTTTTAGTCACTTTTCTTTTAATAAATTGGAACAATGAATCTAAGGGTTACCCACTATCAAATTTAGGTCTATAACTATTTCTGAAAGTACATTTTTTTGGAATTTCCTTGAAATCCGCTGAATTCAATAAATCTATTTTGAGTTTGCAATTTTTTTATTGACTTTTAAATTCACCTTGATTAAGATTTCATTTAACTTTGAATGATTTACTCTATTCACATCTATTTATCTGAATTTAATAATTATTTTATTTTATTTTTCAAATTTCGGTCTATTCACTTCAATTATTTTAATTCATATGAATTTTATCAAATTCTCTTGAATTCCATTGAATTATTTTTAATTCAATCCAATTTTACTGAATTCAATGGAATATTTTGAATTATTCCCAAATAATTTGAATTCATTCTCATTTTACTTAACTCGATGAAGATTTTTTAATTTTTTTAATTTTGTTCAATGCATTCAAATTATTCTGAATTTCATAAAAGTCTCTTCTGATTTACAAAAAAATTAAAAAGAATTCCTTGAAATCTATAGGAATTTGAGGTCAATTTTAAAAAATGCAGAATAAATTCATATGAATTCAACAAAATTCCATAAAATTTGTAAAAATTCAAAAAATGTCATATGTTTCAGTTAAGAAGAATTTAAGGGAACTCAAGAGACTTTTATGAAAATCATATTAATTTGAATGAATTCAACAAAATTAAAAAAAATGAATTCCCTTAAATTCTTCTAAATTCTTTTTAATTATACTGAAATCAATGAAATTTTCAAATTAAAAAAACAATTGAACTGTTTTGCATTTATATTAATTTATTCTGCATTTGTTAAAATTCACCTCAAATTCTTATAAATTTCAGGGAATTCTTTCGAATTCTTCTTCATTTAAAAGAACCTTCAACTTTTTTACAGTATTTCAATTTATTTTTGACATGCCTAAAAGTAACTTTATTGTTGAATAACAGACAAAATTGTTTTTTTTTTAACAGTAAATGCACAATATTTTCTACATTTTCATTGCATTATTTAAATTGATATAATTATTTTTCAAAACCACAGCTTACTACAAACGGCTAATTTTTGCATGATTAGAGCACATTGTACATGATTTGCAGAATTTGCTCTAATTATAGCGAAAAAATTCTAGTTAATTTAATATGAATGACGATTTCTTTTAAATTTACATACAATTTTTTAAATTTTAGTTTTTTGGTCACTTTTCTTTCAATAAATTAAAACAGTAAATCTAAGGGTCAACTAGTATTGAATTTAGGTCTATACTATTTCTGAATCTTCTTGAATTTTTTTGAATTCTTTGAAATTCCCTTAAAATCCACTAAATTCAATTGATCTATTTTGGATTTGCAATTTTTCAAATTCATTTTGAGGACTTTTAAAATCACCTTGAATTCTTATACATTTTATCAGATTCTTAATCACTTATTCTATTAACTCCTATTTATCTTAATTTCATTGATTTCTTTTTATATTAAAAATTTTGGTTCGCTTGAATTATTTTTAATTCATATTGAATTCGTATGAATTTTATCAAATTCTCTTGAATTCCATAGAATTTTTCCAAATAATTTGAATTAATTCTCATTTTACTTAACTCGATGGTCATTTTCTAATTTTGTTCAATGCATTCAAATTATTCTGAACTTCATAATTTTTTTTTTAATTGACAAGAATTCGAAAGAATTCAATGAAATTCATAGGCATTTTAGGTAAATTTTAAGAAATGCAGTATAATTTCATTTAAATTCAAAAAAATTCAATAAAATTAAAAAAAAATCAAAAAATTCCATAGAATTTAGTAAAATTTGAATGAATTTAGACAAATTTAAGGGAACTCAAGAGACTTTTATGAAATTCAGAATAATTTGAATGAATTGAAAAAAATTTTAAAAGTGAAAACATGAATTCCCTTAAATTCGTCTAAATGCATTCTAATTCTGCTGAAATCAATGAAATTTTTTGAATTTTCAAAAATTGTTGTTAATTTATTTTGTATTTGTTAAAAATGACCGTAAATTCTTATAAATTTCATCGAATTCTTTTTAATTTAGAAGAACTTTCATTTTTTATGTTTTTTTGAACTTATTTGTGACATAAATGTATTATTTCTTTTTATTTATTATTTATTTACATGATGAAAGTGAGAAAAATTCAAGATATAAATGTAAAATTTTATTTAATCAAGCCGGACGTATACAACAGTATTTCAATTTATTTTTGACATGGCCAAATGTAACTTTATTTTTTAATAACAGACAAAATTGTTTTTTTTTACAATAAATGCACAATAACCATTTTTTTACATTTTCATGGCATTATTTAAATTGAAATAATTATTTTTGAAAACCAGAACTTACAAACAGTTAATTTTTGCTTTTTCTATAAAAAACTGAACCTTTTTTACATCTTGATCCTGAAATATAAGAACTTTTAAAAAGTATAGCATTTTCAAGCTTTGAAGTTGTCAAAACGACGAAAGTTTATAAATTTTTGATTTTTTAAAGTCATTAATATTAAGCTTTTTAATCAGTAAATTTGCAATTAATAACATATTTGTTATAAAGGAAATTGATTTAGAAAAATACTTCAAGTTCAGATTCAGTGATGTTGAATAAGGAAAGTCAACTTCAACATAATTGTACCAAATTTTCAAACCTTACTATAACAATTATTGAGCAATTTCCAGTATCATTGTTTTGCAGATTTTATGATCTTAAAAAAATATCCAGGACTAATGTGAAATTTAAAGGGTGATTCGATTTGAAGGACTGATTTAAATACTTTGTAAATCTCAGATTTTCCCGTTAATCTTTCCCAGAAGATCCCAATTAATTATTGCAAAAGATTTTCTTGTATTAAGAAAAATATTGTTAAATGAACTAGAAACTTAGTAAGTTTACGGAATTCGTATTTAATTTCACCAGATTTCTAGTTATTTTAACGAGTTTGCCTAAATTCCAATACCTTCCTAGTTTTCATTGAAAAATTAGTTTTTATTTGAATAAAGTTAGGAAATTTTTTTTTACCAAATAACATAAAATAAAAAGGTGAGACTTAAAAAAAATCCAAAATTTTATTGTTTTGAACCACCCTAATATATATTTATCTTGGGACACAAATCGCCGAAAAGAAACCATTTATAATTTTATAGATTCCTTGCTTAATGTTGCGATAAAATCGATGTACTTCATACCCATCTAATACAAACCTTTTTAAAGAAAAATTTGATGATGAAATCCATTATAGAAATGTATATAACAGAGTCATAAACTACCTAATAACCGTTATAACTTCGATACTCTCGTCAGCATATCATTACTATCATTACTGTTTTATTATAGCCTCTTTGAACTTCAACAACTAGTGTATTCGTTATATACCGAGGACGAGTTTTTGCTTAATAAAAGGAGCAAGTAGTTAAGAATTTACGACGCGGAGGGCGGATCAGAAGCACTTAAGAACCGGAACGTTTCCTCGGAGATGACCGCGCGAAGCAGGAAGCGCGTCCGTAAACGTCTCTTTAATAAATCCTTGTGTGCTATCAGCAGCTGATCGCCATGCATCATGGTCGTGCGTTGACGCAAAACCCTCTGGCTACATGGAAAAAAAATATAAGCTGTCTGCAGATTACTTCACTCATTGACAAAACATCACAAAAATAAAGAATTGTATTTTTATTTTAGACAGCTTCACACTTCGTGAAATGCGAGGGGCTTTTCACACAGAAAAGCTGAGGGTGGGAAATGTTGCAGGTAATTAGTCGATCAGGGTAAACGAGAAGTGGGTACATCAAACTGAGGTACACTTTCCTACGGAAAGTTTACCTCAGTTTAGAGTGATCAGCTATTACCCTGCTTGAACGATTACCTCTTTTTGTTCACTTCTTAAGACCTTTCTAATCTCGCGATCCAGAAATCTTGATAAATCTGAATAACTATAAGATTTTTGGATTTATACTGAATTCTAATTTAGCTTTATCCTTATTTCTAAGAACTTCGAGATCTCTCGTGATTCGGACTCTTCAAATCTGT
>CAKNYM010051573.1:20563-39511 GCA_932195095.1 Andricus curvator | reverse complement strand
TTCTAAGAACTTCGAGATCTCTCGTGATTCGGACTCTTCAAATCTGTTCAAATCTCAAAGATTCTGAACCGAGGAGAAAACAACTTCTAAAAATGCGGTCCAGCAGAGGTGCATTACTCTGAATTATATCGAATTACCTAAGATTACCTCTATATACAGACTCTTGGTTACCTACACAGAAAAAACTAGGTGTAAGAAATGTTGCAGGTAATTTGTTAAGCAGGGTAAACGCGAGGTGGGTACTCCACATTGAGGTAAACTTTCCGTGGCGAATCGCAGATATCTCTCGGCTAACTATTACCCTGCTTGAACAATTACATGCAACGTTTCGTACCCCCAGTTTTTCCTGTGTAAGATTACTCCGGATTTCATAGGATTACTCTAGATTACATAAAAATATGGTAGATTACTCCACCTAAAATTTATTCACGCGAAATTCCAACCAAAAAGGATTATTTTTTAATAAAAATGTTTGGATTAAAAAAAAACTAGATTAACTTTCAACCAAATAGTTGAATTTTAATCCAAAATCATAAATCATCCACCGAAAAAGAGGAATTTTCAACCAAATACATGAGTTTTCCACGTAGTAGTTGAATTTTCAACTAAAAGAGAGCAATTTTCAAATAAAAAAAGGAAATTTTTCACAAAGAATGGAATAGTTAAATATTGAGTTAGAACATTAATTTTTAACCAAGAAAAACAACGAATTTTCAACAAAATAATTAAATTTTCAACCAAATAGATGAATTCTCCACGAAAAATGTAACAGTTGATATTTCAGCTTTGAATATTCCAATTGTAACCAAATAGATAGATTTTTAACCAAGAAGATTAATTTTCTCCCTAAAAAGGTGAATTTTCAGCAAAATACATAAATTTTCACCAAGGAATTGAATTTCCAATTAAAAAAGATCATTTTTCCACCAAAAATGGAATAGCTAACTTTTCAGTTAAAAGATTAATTTTAAACTAAAAAAAAATTAACTGTTAATCAGAAAATTAACTTTTCAACCAAAGATATGAATTTTCAACTAAAATTAAGAATCTTTGACCAAAAGCTTACTTTTTAACAAAATTGTTTAATTTTCTACAAAGTAGATTAATTTTTAAGGAAAAGAGATTAATTAGCAACGAAAAATGCGATAGTTGATATTTTAAACAAAAAAGATTTTAATTTGAAATAAAAAAATTGTTTACAAAATAGTTTAATGCTCAACCAAAAAGACGAATTTTCAATAAAATAGGGGACTTTTCAACCAAAAAGAATATTTTTTATTAAAATTGTGTAATTTCCCACAAAGTAGATGAATTTTAAACCAAAAACATGAATTTTATATGTAGCAAAGAACAACATATTACCAAAAAACAACGATTTTTCAACAAAATGTTTCAATTAAACAAAACAAAAATAATTATCAAGAAAATAGTTAAATTTCCAGCAAAACCATTTTCAACTAAAATCAAAAATCTTCAGCCAGAAAAATGAATTTGTAACAAAGTTCAACTTTTAACTAAGTAGTTGAATTTCGACGTAAAGAATTACTTTTTAAATAAATTGTTGAATGTCCCACAAAGTAGATTTATTTTTCACTGCATAGTCAAATTTTCAACAAAAATCATTAACTTTCAACGAAGAAGACAAATTTTTAACAAAATACCCGAATTTACAACTGAAAAAGATCAATTTTTAACCATAAATCGAATAGTAAAATTTTCAGTTAAGAAAATCAATTTTCACAAAAAAAAACAACAAATTTTCAACAAAATAGTTGAAAAATATCTAGATTATCTATGTATGTAAAATTTTAAATCACTCCGAATTACCTGGATTCTCACGAATTGAAATTTAATCACTGGGATTAAATTACTTCGAATTAGCTGGATTACAAGTGCAGTATCTTGGATTATTGGTGGATTGCTTTTGATTACAAGTGGATTACTCTGGATTACAGTGGATTACAAGTAGATTACACCATATTAGAACTGAATTACTCCAGGTTAGAACTGGATTACAAGTGGATTACTCCAGATTTCAAATTGATTACTTGGAATTACAAGTGGATTACTTTGGATTAAAAGTGGATTACGCTGGATTACAATTGTATTACTGCGAGTTATAACTGGATTACAATTGTATTACTGCGAGTTATAACTGGATTACAAGTCGATTACTACAGATTACAAGGGGATTACACCGTGGATTAGACCATATTAGAACTAAATTACTCCAGATTAGAACTGCATTACAAGTGGATGACTTCGGATTACAATTGGATTACGCTGGATTACAATTGTATTACTGCGAATTATAACTGGATTACAAGTCGATCACTGCAGATTACAAGGGGATTACACCGTGGATTACAAGTAGATTACACCATATTAGATCTGAATTACTCCAGATAAGAGCTGGATTACAAGTGGATTACTCCAGATTGCAAGTTGATTACTTGGGATTACAAGTGGATTATTTCGGATTACCAGTGGATTACTCTGGATTACAATTGTATTACTGCGAATCATCACTGGATTACATGTCGATTACTGCAGATTACAAGTGGACTACAATGGATTGCAAGTGGATTACAATGAATCACAAGTGGATTACACCGTGAATTACAAGTAGATTACACCATATTAGAACTGAATTACTCCAAATTAGAACTGGATTACAAGTGGATTACTCCAGATTGCAAGTTGATTACTTGGGATGACAAGTGGATAACTTCGGATTACAAGTGGATTACGCTGGATTACAATTGTATTACTGCGAATTATAACTGGAACACAAGTCGATTACTGCAGATTAGAAGTGGATTACAATGGATTACACGTGGATTACACCGTGCATTACAAGTAGATTACACCATATTAGAACTGAATTACTCCAGATTATAACTGGATTACAAGTCGATTGCTGCAGATTACAAGTGGATTACACCGAGGATTACAAGTAGATTACACCATATTAGAACTGAATTACTCCAGATTAGAACTGGATTACAAGTTAATTACTCCGGATTGTACGTTGATTACTTGGGATTACAAGTGGATTACTTCGGGTTACAGGTGGATTACTCTGGATTACAATTGTATTACTGCGAATTATAACTGGATTGAAAGTCGATTACCGCAGATTAAAAGTGGATTACAACGGATTACAAGTGGATTACACCGCATAAGACTGAATTACTCCGGATCCGTTATCATAATTTAAAAAATCATCATAAATCACGCGCTACGTGCGCGTGTAGTTTTTCGGCTTTCAGCATAAAATAATTTAAAATAAAAAATTAAACTTTCGAGTAACTATTTATTTGTACAAGTTTTTAAAAACCTCAATTCGAGATAAAATTAGATTCTCAGATTTGATAACAAGGAAATAAGTATTATGAGTTTGGTTTTATAGTTATATAAATATAAGTTTTCTAAGATTCTTCAGAAAATTAAACAAGTCCGTTTAAAAGATATATTTAGGACTTATAGAAGTTTGAAAGAAATGAAAAAATATTTAACAAATTTTCGGAAATCTTTTCAAGTTTCAAAATGTGTTTAACCTCTTTAAAATCTCTGAAATTCATAAATATCTTCTAAACTGACTAGAAGTTTCCTTAAAATTTTGGAAAATCATTAAAAGTTCAAAAAAGTGCCTCAAAATCTTCCACATTTTTAGAAATCTTCAAAAATGTATTTTTATTTTGTTTAAAACTTTATTTTTCAAAACAAACAATTATTTTTAATTTTCTCAAGAATTTCAAGAAATTTTGATTAATCTCTTGAAACCTTTCAAGATTTTTTAAAGCTTCTAAAGGTTTTGTTTGAAATCTTTACAAATCTACATTTTTTTAAATATTTTTAAATCTTCTTCACTCTTTTTCGAAATTTTTGGAAAACATTCGAAATGTGTTTAAATGTAGCAAAATGATGTGAGGAAACTTATTTCCCAATATTATAATTTTCTCCATTATCAATTATGTTTAGTACACATTCAGAAAAAAATTTTCAATAAATAGAATTACTTATTTTGGAATTTTGATTGATTAAATTGATGGTGCAAAAAATGCTTAATCTTTATTATTAGATAACTATATAATATAATCTCATTTAATATGGTCCAGGGGTGATGAATGGAATCCAATACAATTTGAATTATTTTTTTTCGAAACAAATTTTTAGAATGAACCTTGAAGTATGGACGTGCGGTCTCACAGGCCGCACCATGGTTCTGATATATGGGTCCCTCCTCCCCCTGACCTTCATCGAGGCTGCTGTTATTTGTAGCTTTGATTTAAGTTGTGCTTCTGCCAAGGTAGATGGATAACGTGTGGTAATGCGTGTAATTGGTTATTAATATCAATTAAAAACTTATAGGCGGTCCGTGAGACCGCACGTCCACGGCAGCGTAACAATATTATATTTCAGTTTCAGATTGTACGAAACGCGACCATCCCAGAAAAATTGTACTTCCTGATTATCTCTCATTTGAGCAAAACGTGACAAATTAGTATGGATGTATGCTTCTGATATGTGGGTCCCTCTTTCCACTGGTGTAAAAGATAATTAATAATAAAAGTTAATTACATTAATTAATTTCTTACTAATTCCAAAATCCCTTCATATACTTGTATAAGTAAGATAACAAAAACTTGTTTACATATTTAATTAGATATAAATATATACGGCGGTCTGTGAGACCTCATGTCCATGTTAGTGCAAAAATGAAATCACGTCTATACTTATTGGTTAAAATTTCTCATTTGGATATTGCGATTTACAAAATGCTCAGAAATTCAAAGGAACAAACTAAAAAAAGCTATTCAAAATCCTATTCAACAGAAGTCAGAGCGAGATTTTCGAGAATTTCGTTCGACCAAGGAAAACTCTGTAAGCCAGTCAACTTTTTTTCCTGTTCACACCTCACCCCCGTCCGACTTCTTGTACCCCTGTTTCGTAGATACGATATTACTGGAATTGGAATAAATCTATGCCTCATCCATCTACATTTTATCGGTGAAGAATCGGGATACAGGAGTATACACGTGCGCGTACTACCCCTGAATCTGTCCCTCTCTTTCAGAGGGATCAAAGAGAGTGAGAGTGAAGGGGGTGAGAGGGATCAAATCCGATCTCAAGCTCGCTTCTATCAAGATTCCAATAGCAGCCTTATCGAGGGTTTTGTATGATGGGGGATCGCGTGACGCCAAAGCACTTTATATGGCATCATATTTCATCCTTATTATTATCATATTGCGGTTTACCAAACTCATTTTTTTTCCAAAGGAAGCTTTTTTTATACCGGCATTCCTTCTCTTTAGTCATTATTAGCCTTCAAGTGTGGACGTGCGGTCTCACCGACCGCACTATGCTTCTGATATGTGGGTCCCTCCCCCCTGGTATTCTTCGAGGCTGTCGTTATTAGTAGCTTTAGTTTTAGTAATTTAGTAATTAGTAAGTAATATCAATTGAAAGCTCATACGCGGTTCATGAGACCTCACTTCCACGGTAGCGTCACAATTTTATATTTATGTTTCAATTTCTTTCAAGGTATTTGAAACGCAAGATGTCCCACACAAACTACCTTGAACTTGACGCGGGCACCCCTGAGTACGGAACGCAGCATATTAGTATCGACGTGCGGTCTCTCAGACCGCACCATGCTTCTGAAATTCTGACGCCCGTCACTGGTTTGAAATGATTATTAATAAGAGTTGATAAAATTTATTAATTTCTTACTTATTCCAATCTCCCTTCATGTACTTGTATAAGTCAGATAACAAAAACTTTTTTACTTATTTTTTTAGATATAACTATATGAAGCGGTCTGTGAGACCATGTTAGTGCAAAAATGAGATCATGTCCGTACTTAATGGTTAAGCTGGTGTTACAATTTCCAAATCTAAACAATTTTCCTACATTTCCTGACAATTAAACTTGTTTCATTCATCCATTACAAATATTCATTTACACATCTTAACGATCAAGATATTGAAATTTCAAAATTCAAAATTTGTTGCTGGAGAAGGGTTTTCTGTTTTAAACTGAAGGATATCTTCATCTTCAAAACGTTTTACTTTTATAAACATTCTTTTCGTGTAAAATCTCACGCTTTTATTTTTCGTCATGATTATAAAACTAAAAATGGAACAATTAAACGGAAAGGGCACATATATAAGATATATTTCGACGTTAGTGGTGGCAGAAAAACAGCCAAGAAAATTAGACTAAAAGAAAAGATGCCTGCACAATAGTTAATTTGAGCCATCTCCAAAGAAAATCGAACTAAAAGAAAAGATTCCACCATAGCGATCTGAAAAAACGAAATTTTCTTATTTTTATAAATTTTTACGCACTGATAACAAAATCGCAATACCATCTAAATGTCAAAACCTTCAATTCGAGTCATACCCGAAAAAACAGGACTCATCGAAAAGCTTTCAGCATAGTGGTCTAGAAAACGAAATCTCTTCATTTTTAATATTTGTTAACCACTGATAACAAAAAAACAACATTTCAACATAGAAAATTCGATTTTCCAATCTACCTCGACATGCCAAACGCTTCAATTTGAGCCATTGTCAAAGACAATCGATCTAAAAGAAAATATATTCTAGCATGAAGGTCTAAAAAATGAAATTTCCTCATTTTCTGATTTTTTTTATTTTTGATTTAAAAAAAAAATCAGTATAATATGAAAAAATTTAATTTTTGTATACACATCTATACACCAAGGCCTTCAATTTGAGCCATACTCGAAAAAACCTGTACCAAATGAACAATTACAAGCTTAGTGTTCTAAAAAACGAATTTTCCTCATTTGTTTTATTTCACAATCTCTGATAACGAAAAAAATCATTAAAACATCACATTTTTTTTTTAACACATCTAATTTGCGAAGGACCATTTTCGAAGGAAATTGAATAATTTTTAGGGCATGATAAGCCCCGTACAAAAAAGGGCGCGAAATTTTTAAGATCTTTTTTCGCACTAATTTTTTGCTTGACTAAGAACCTTCTTTTTGAAGGGTTCTTTACTTTTTTTAAACAAAAAAATAAAAACAATCAGTTTTTACCGCACTATTTCGGTGCAGGGTAAACATAGAAATTAATTTTTCAAATAATTGTTAGCCACTGATTTACCTGATTTTTTTTAAGGTAACGGTTTTCTTACGAAGTTATAATCACTTTATACTCACCGTTATACATTTTTTTATGAAAACATTTGTATTATCTGAAAAACAAATAAATAATTCTTTTTTTTTGGTTATTATTAATCAAATTTCAGAACGAAACAAAATAAGAAGAAATGTAATATATTGAAAGAAATTCAAATTGATCAAAGGTTTCATGAATTTTAAATGTTAATAGATTTCAATTATTTTAATGAATTTCACTAATTGTTGATTCATTTTAATATTCAACAGTAGAATAATTCAAAATATTATAATAATATTAAATTGAAAGTTGCTGTATAATTAACAATAAAATTATAATATGTTTAATCAATTTTTTTCATTAATAAATTATAAATATTTATACAAAATTCTTGTTATTTAAGATTGTAATTTTTCGAACTGGAAAGGGAAAGTTCTGTCACACCCTACCTCTTTTGAAAAACCTTCTTTCTAGTTCAAAATTAAAGTATAAATCGGGACAGACCAAAAAAAAACTTATTTTTGTAAAAAAAAATTAAATAATTGAAAATTGGTTTTAATAACTGATTTTTTTCAAAGTTTTGGGTTTTTCACAAACTTATGTTCAATTGATACTCAATTTTGTATAGTTTTTAGAACAAAAAAATTTTTTAGTTTTTAAAAAAACACAAAAATAATCAAATTGTTTTGATTATTAATCAAATTTCAGAACAAAACAAAATAAGAGGAAATGTAATATATTGAAAGAAATTCAAATTGATAAAAGGTTTCATGAATTTTAAATGTTCAGATTTCAATTATTTTAATGAATTTCACTAATTGTTGATTCATTTTAATATTCAACAGTAGAATAATTCAAAATATTATAATAGTATGAAATTAAAAGTTGCTATATAATGAACATTAAAATTATCATATGTTTAATCAATTTTTTTCATAATTAAATTATAAATGTTTATACAAAATTCTTGTTATTTAAAATTGTAATTTTTCGAACTGGAACGGGAAAGTTCTGTCACACCCTACCTCTTTTGCAAAACCTTCTTTCTAGTTCAAAATTGAAGTATCAATCGGGACAGACCAAAAAACTTTGTATTTTTATTTTAAAAAATTAAATAATTAAAAAATTGGTTTTAATATCTGATTTTTTTCAAAGTTTTGGGTTTTCCACAAACTTATGATCAATTGATACTCGATTTTATATAGTTTTTAGAACAAGAAAATTTGTAGTTTATAAAAAAACACAAGAATAATCAATTTTTTTAAATTATAAATCAAATATCAGAACAAAACAAAATAAGAAGAAATGTAATATATTGAAAGAAATTTGAAATGATAATATTTTTCATTAATGTGAAATATTAATGAATTTGTATTATTTTAATCAATTCAACTGATCATTGAATAATTTGAATATTCAACAATTGATTAATTTTAAATATCATATTATTGTAAAAATGAAAACTTTCATAATTAAAAATAAGATTATAAATTTGTATACAGATTTTTGTTATTTAAAATTGTAATTTTTCGAACTGGAAAGGGGAAGTTCTGTCACATCCTACATCTTTTGCAAAATCTCCTTTCTAGTTCAAAATTAGAATATCAGGCGAGAAATACCAAAAAACATTTGTATTTTTATCAAAAAATACAAAAATAATTTAAAATATTTTTCATTCAATGACTGATTTTTTCAAACGTTTTGGGTTTTCCACGAAATTATGATTACTTTATACTCAATTTTATACAGTTTTTACAGAAACATTTGTATTTTTTTTTAAACACAAAAATAATTGTTAAAAACTTTTATTGAATTTTTTTAAAACTAAATTTCAGAATGAAAAAATATCAGAAGAAATATATTCTCTCAAAAGAAATTTAAATTAATAGACGATTTCATTATTCTCAAAAATTAATAGATTTTAGTTATCTTGATGAATTTCACTAATTGTTGGTTGAATTTAATATTCAACAGTTGATTAATTTGAAATATTGGAATAGTATAAAATTGAAATTTTTTATAATTAACAGCAACATTATAGTATGTTGAATGAATTTTGTTTTCTAATAAATTATGAATATTTATCAACATTTTTTAGTTTAAAATTGTAATTTTTTGAGCTGGAAAAGGGGGCATCCCTCTCAGTGCCTCTAAAATACATTAGCATAGTTAGGTGGCTTTAACAGAACATGAATATAATTAGTTATGAAAGTGATTTTTGCAGATTTTACATTTTTTGTGGTTTTTGGGGGAAAGTATCAAACTTTTTGGGTCTTCCCCGAATGATATTTTACTTTCGAACTAGAAAGAATATTTTCCAAAAATTTGCAAACTATTCACTGCAAACGTCGGAAAATTCATCAAAGTAAACAATTACCAACAACATTTTTCAACGCTTTTTTATTTTATGTGTTTGTTAACAGAAAATAAAAAAACTTTTTTTACACTTCACTTCAATGTTTCCCATGCCATTTTATGTTGTTAAATTCATGTCGTATTTTGTTGTATAATTAAGAAACTATGAAATAAATGAATAATTTTTTTTCAATTTGATTTAAGCCCTTCAAGCTGATGTTATATTTATAAATTTTATAATTATAAATCTCTGTGACGTTTTTATATTCTATATCTTATTACCTACAAACTCATATTCAAAAAATCTTTTCCTTATTTCCAAACGAATGTAAATTGCCAAGTTATAAAGTTTACATCAAGAATACATAAACGCATATTTTTAAATCTTTTGAATACATGCTTTTAATACATACATAAATTCAAAATTAAGTTTGTCAAAAGAATGAAAAAATTTTTATATAAGAAATTACAAACTTGGAGATCAATAAGCAAATTCAGAATGTTCCTTATTGTATCATTTTCTGAATCGATATTCATTTCTACTTCAAAATAGATAATAATTCTATTTATTTATATTACAAAAGGCTTATCAAATATAAATGTCTATAATATTCCAACAAATTTAAATTAATTTAAATTAAGTAATTAAAGAATAATTAATTTCGATTCAAAATTTGAACTGATAATTAAAATTATACGCTAAATTTGTATTTCAACAACCATGTTTTAAAAGTCTTATTTAAGTATATAATTAATTAGCTCTTTGTATGTTGAACTTTATAAAGAGAACATACGTTTTTTAAAGTTCTTATATTACAATTATGAATTTATATGTTTAATTCTTTTTATTATAACAAAAAGTACATTTAACAAATAAAATAAAACATCTGATAATTTTTTATTCTGTGCATGGGAGAAATGGAGGGTGATTAAACAGAGAGACAAAATTAACATTAGGTAATTTTATTAAAATAAATAGCAACAACATACAGCAGAATAAATTCAGTTTTTGTATACAATATATATGTTATATACCTATAGGTTATAGAGACATAATTTGAAAGGCTTTCTTACGTATTTTTTATTAGTTATTTCCCTCACAATTAAACATTTATATCCGATCTTACCCCAAGAATTATGTGTTCGATCAAAATTGTTGAAATTAAAAAAGGGATTGCGAAAATTCGAAATATCCAACAAAATACCAGTGAAATTTTTATTATTTGAAAAAATTATTATCAAAAGTTTGCCAATCTTATTTCAATAAATTTGCCTCCTCTGAAATATTTCAATGAATGTTAGGAATATTCTACATAATATTTAAAAAAAATGCAGATTATATTAAATAAATCAAGTTCTTCCTGAAATTAAAAGATCTTGTGTTTTCATAAATTGAAAATTCACTGGCATCTCTCCTTGATATAAGTGATTAAATTTAAATAAAATAGAGATATCGATGAAATCCTCAATTTAAGAACAATTACTTATGAATAATATAATTCTCTTAATTTATTATTTATTTGATTTGATTTATTAATAATTTATTTATAATTTCCTTAAATACACCATATATACCTTAATCTTATTTTTTATTACTTTCAACGGACGCAATTTCCTTATTTCTTAATAAAATAATCGTACTGCCAATAATACATAATTTTTTATTTATGTTATAATCTGTTATAATCTATGGTACAATCAGAATTTTCAAAATCAGTAAAATTTCAATTAGTATTTTGAATATATGATTCAAGATTATTATCTAAAAAGATCAATGATATTATGTTAAAGTCGAACACGTCGGGCAATTCTTTTTAAAGTTATTAATTTATAGTATTGCTTATTATATAAATAATCTGTAAGAAATTACGAATATATTGTTAATACTGATCAGTATAGTTTTACGATTTTTTTATAATATATACACATTAAGATTCTTTTCAGTCTGCAATAAAATGTAATGCTGTAATGAATGTAATACTCAAGAAAAATTAAAAATTTAATAAATAATAATGAATAATTTTTTGCGGAAATGAAAACTCAATAATATTTGAATCAGTTCGTACTCAATTCGTTAACTTTAAAGACATTTTTGGACACAAGAACTTTTTTCCAAGTTGAGCAACAGAGGGCTTAACGTTTTTTGAGTTTTTAATTTTACATAAAAAAATGGTTATGTTTATTCTAGCCCAAAACGCTAGCTAATGCAAAAATTTTAATGCAATACAAATTCTAGGTAAAAATTACATTTTTAACAGACTGATATGTGATTTTATTGTTATATTGACAAAAAATCCATATTGTGTAATATAATCTAAATATCTAAATACAAATTGTTGACCTCACACATAAGTAAAAGCAATTTTTGAGATATATTCTATAACCCCGTAAACTTAAAGTTTTGAGGAAAATAATTATTTAATATTTATAAAGATATCAATAGTATGCTTAATATTAGCAATTTTCTGAATAGTTTTCTAAGTAATTAGAGATTTAGGAACGTTTATCAACTACGTAAGGATTTTTTCGACCCCCCCCCTTATTATTTAAGATTTTATATTTTTAGTCAATATATCAAGAATATATCAATTATTTCTACTGTAAACGAGATTATGAAAGATTTCCAGGGATTCAAAAGGATTTAAAAAAATTTTGAGGGATTTTAAGGTATTTTAAATTACTACAACGTTTTTTACAGAATTACAAAATTTGTACGAAAGTTAACGAGATGTCCAAAGTATTTTAGGAATTTCATGAGATTTCACGGTATTTCAAGAGATAACGAAGGATTTCCAGAGATTTAAAGGTATTTTAAGAGATTGACAAATATTTAAAAAAAAATAAGTAACAGGATTTCAAAATTTCCAAATATTAAAAAGAAAGAAATAACAGGATTTAGAATAATTTCAAATATTTCAAAGAATTTTAAATGATTAAATGGATTTTAAGAGTTATAAAAAGGTTTCGATGATTAAAAGGGATTGAATGGGATTAAAAAGGATGGCAGTTTTCAAAAATCACGGATTTGAAAGATTTCAAGGAATTTTAAACGGATTTCAAAGATGCCAAGGGATCTCGTAACATCTGGAAATATTTCACGGAACTTTAACGATTTTATCCGATTTTTAGAGATTTTATGGGATTTGAATGGATTATAAGGGATTTTAATGGCATTTTAGAATTTAAAGTGATTTCAAGGATTTCAAAAGATTTCACGAAATCTCAAAGAATTTTAAGGATTTCCACAGTTTTTAAAGAATTTCAAGGGATTTCCAGGGAGCTGAATCATTTTAGAGAGATTTTAAGGGATTTCCATAAAATAAAAGGCTTTTTATGGGAATTTTTAGATTTCAAGCGATTTCAAGGGTTTCAAAAGTTTTCACGGAATCTCAACGAATTTTTAAGAATTTTTACAGTTTTTAAGGAATTTCATGGGATTTCTAGGAAGCTCGATTATTTTTAAGGGATTTTCACGGAATAAAAGGTTTTTTTATGAGATTTTTAATATTTCAAACGGTTTCAAGGATTTTAAAAGATTTCACGGAACCTCGAAGAATTTTAAGGATTTCCACAGTTTTTAAAGAATCTAAAGGGATTTCCAGGGAGCCTTATCATTTTAAGGGGATTTTAAGAAATTTCTACGGATTATAAGGTTTTTTTAATGAGATTTTTAACATTCCAAGAGATTTCAAGGATTTCAGAAGATTTCACGAAATCTCAAAGAATTTTAAGGATTCTTAAAGTTTTTAAGAATTTTCAGGGATTTCTAGGGAACTCAATCATTTTATAGGGATTTTAAAGGAATTCTACGGGTTATAAGGTTGAATGGGATTTTTTTAGATTTCTAGCGATTTCAAGGGTTTCAAAAGATTTAACAGAATCTCAAAGAATTTCAATAGTTTTCAAAAAATTTCAAGGGATTTCCCGGAAGCTCAATCATTTTAGAGAGTTTTGAGGCATTTCCACGGATTATAACGTTTTTTTTATGAGATTTTTAATATTCCAAGTGTTTTCAAGTATTTCAAAAGATTACACATCCCAAAGAATTTAAAGGATTTTCACAGTTTTTAAATAATTTCATGGGATTTCCTGCGAGTTTAATCATTGGAAAGGATTTTAAGAGATTTTCTACGTCATTAATGGTTTTTTTATTTCATTTTTTTTTTAAATCAGAAAGAGAAAACTTACGTAAGAAATGCTTCAGACCACCCTCTTCTCTCCTAAAAAGCCTTACGTAATTAATGACTCTCCCAATAAATAAATAAAAAAATGTCAATAAGTAAATGGATATTGAAAGAAAACTTTAAATTTCGATGTTTTCAAAAAATTGGAATAATATTTTTAGAATTTTTCCTTTGATTTTGCCCTAGGGTCAAACTTGGTTAAAGAAAATCGTAAAATTTCAAAAATGTGCCAATACTTACAAACATTAAAAAAATAATTATTTATCATATTTTAATTAATTTTAGTAATATTAATAAAAATATCATTGTTTTAAATTTGTATAAATACTGTAAATCATGTGGTAAGTACAATCATTATTCGAAATTTTGCGACTTTTTTGTACCAAGTTCGTACCTAGGGTAGAATCAAGGCAAAAAATTCTAAAAATATTTTAACAATTTACCAAAATACTATAATGAGTTACCTTTAAAATGAGCAAATGAACTTCAAAAAATTTTGATTATTTTCAAAGTCATTCCGATGTTTCGAAAACATCAAAATTTGATTTTTTTGCAATATCCTTCTATTGAATTGACATTTTGCTTTCATACTAATCTTATTAGATGCAAAATTTTATAAATTAGAGTGAAATTATGGAAAAAAATAATATGATACAAATTAAGGCTCTTTAGCAACAGTTAAAAAAAGACCTGTAGATAATTTTCACCAAATTGTAAAATTTTTGAAAAAAGAAATCTGACTTAAAAGAGAAAATGATACAATTTACAAAATATACTATTTCTTTTTCTAGTTTTGTTCGATAATTTATAACATCTTTTATTATACCCTATTTATTTTATAAACTAAATAAGCATAAATTACGTTACTCATAACTGAATAGCAGGTCCGAGCGTAGCGGAGGGGTAGCATCTATAACGATCGAAGTCCGGAATTCCTGGTCGCCATTCTGCAAATCGAGGGCAGCTCATTATCATCTAGAATAGAAGATTGCACTTTTCTCCTATTTTCATTTCATTTTTAATCATTTCTATTCATTTTTGTATCATCAAAAATTTTTTCAACAATTTCCACAAATCCTTGCTACAGGCTACTTTGGACTTCTCACAAGACACAACAGAGGTTACAACAGAGTTTCACACTTATAAAAATCCATAATCTACGGTTCTAGGTAAAAAAAAAAAAACAAAGAGCATAGACCACTAACCGGATGACTTATTAAAAATTAGCCTTTACTTTAAAAGATGATAACGCCCTCCAGAATATTGATGAACATTTTTATAAAAAATTGTTGCAAAGATTATTGAATTCTGCGTTAATTGAGCCTTAGTTGAAGCAATTTGGCCTTGTGGATATTAAGTTATCACGTGCGAAAGACGCAAATAAAATTCCGATTTTTAAGGAATTTTGTACTTCAACTTCAAATTTTGGTAGGAACTAGGAAAATGAATTTGAATTTGATTATTTGATGTTATACAAAATTGAT
The DNA here is from genome assembly GCA_932195095.1 of Andricus curvator. NCBI lineage: Eukaryota > Metazoa > Arthropoda > Insecta > Hymenoptera > Cynipidae > Andricus > Andricus curvator. Next base: position 24,334 of record CAKNYM010051573.1, on the reverse strand, counting down.
CTTTAGGATTTTAGTTTTCATTTGATTATTATTTCATAAACTAATTTCATAATCCTAAAGATCACTTTTTTTAAATATCAATTAATAAACTTCATTTTCCTAACTCCTGCCAACAGTTAAATTTGAAGTAGAAAATTCCTCAGCAACCGGAATTTATTTTTGTCTTTTTCAGGTGATAACTTAATATCCACAAGGCCAAATGACTTCAACTAAGGCTCATTTAACGCAGAATTGAATAAGTTTTCCAAAGATTTTTTATAAATATTTGTATCAACATTCAGGACGGCGTTATCGCATTTCAAAATCAAGGCTAATTTTTAATATGTCATCCAGTTAGTGGTCCAATACTATCCGTCGGTAGTGTATAAAACAATGATCGGAGAGTTGGAAAAAAGATGCAGTCACGATGCACTAAGATTTGTTTGCATGCTCGCGTATGACTGAAACGACAGCCCCTAGAATGGAAGTCCGGAGAGGCAAAGGAAACTTCCTTCCTGTGAGAGCCATTCCCTTTTTGTCCCCTATCGACAAAATTTCGAAGGGCCACAGGATGACATCTGCTCTGCTCTCGACGAGGGGGATGTGACGATTCAGCTCCCTACTTTTCTTCACTACCGTTTAGCTTTTGAAAATGGCTCACATGTCTTCCCCAGAATTTTGTTGCATTTACTTGAATTATTTTTTAATTACCATGAATTTTTTTCTATTCATCTTGGATGCGTATCAATTTCCTTTAATTTTCTTGAATTCCCTTGAGTTCTTCTAAATTTACTCCAGCTTTACTGGAATCAATTATACATTTTGGATTGTGTGTAATTAATTTGAATTTATTTGGGAATCACCCTATGAATTCTGATAAATTTATTCCGAATTCTTTTTAATTCTTTGGAATTCTTTGTTATTCACTTAAATTGTTGTGAATTCACTCAATTCTACTCAATTCAATGGATGTTACTTAATTTCGTTTACTTCACCCCGAAGTTGATTAAATATCTTGAAATTTTAGGCATTTCATTAAATTCTTTTGAATTTTTAATTCACCTTGAATTTTGATCAATTTCATCGTTTTCTTCTCATTTTCCTTATATTCCTCTAAATTCACTAGATTTTTATTTCATTCATGAGCTTTAAACAAAATTTCAATCTATTTAAATCCTGTTGAAGTTGCCCTGAATTCCATTTTACTCAATTCAATGGAAATTTTGTAATTTTTGAAATTTCTTTTAATTCACTCAAATTCTTATGAAATTCATCAAAGTCTTCTAAATTCCTTTGAATTCTTCTAAATTCACTCCCATTTTACTTAAACCAATGGAATTCCTTGCATTTGTTCCAATTTTTTTGAATTCTATTGAATTTTACTTAAATCGCTTTGAATTGATCACTCTGAATGTTTATGAATTTCATGGAATTCTTCTCATTTCCTTCAAATTCCTATGAAATCACTAGAAACTTATTTAATTAATTCTTTTTTAATTCACTTAAATTCTGTTGAATTTTTCCTAAATTTTGTTCACTCGTATTTTATTTTATTCAATGGAAATTTTTTGATTCTTTCGTTCAATTCACTCAAATACTTATGAATTTCATCAAAATCTTCTTTATTCCTTAGAATTCTTCTAAATTCACTCTCATTTTAATTAAATCAATGAAATTTTTCTCATTTTTTCCAATTCATTTGAATTCTATTGAATTTTTCTTTAATTGTTTTGAATTCACTTTGGGTGTTTATGAATTCCATCGAATTCAGTTCATTTTCTTTATATTCCTATAAAATCACTCGAATTTTAATTAATTCATTGTTTTTTTGTTTTTTGTTTTTTTATTTACTTAAAATCTGTTGAATTTGTCCTGAATTCTGTTCATTTATATTTTATTCAATTCGATGGAAATTTTTTGATTCTTTGAATTTCGTAAAATTCACTCAAATTCTTATGAATTTCATCGAAGTATTTTGTATTCCCTAGAATCCTTCTAAATTCACTCCCATTTTACTTAAAACAATGGAATTTTTCTACTTCTTCAATTCATTTGAATTCTATTGAATTTTACTTGAATTCTGTTGAATTTTACTTTAACTGTTTTGAATTTTACTTGAATTGTTTTGAATTTGCTCTGAGTTATTATGACTTTATCCTGATTTCGTGTAAATTCACCTAAATTCTTATAAATTTAATCGAATTTTTTTGAATTAAAAAAAAATTAGTTACATTATTATCATTATTAGCACATTGGTCATCTTTAGTCAATTTGAATCAAAAAATAAATTTTAAAGTACTTTTAAACTATACAAAAAATGTGTATTTGAAAATTTAAGATTTTTTCTGGGACCCCATGTAAGTGTTTTTTAATTTATTCACTAAAGAGAATATTCTCTTCATATTGTAAAAGATCTCCTCTGCATACTCTTCCATCAGGAAAGAAAATGTTTAGGGTCAATTTCGGACCAATAATTTTAATAAAATTACACAAATTTCGTATTCTAAGCCCGACAATATCTCCAGACATTCTTTTGTTTCATAAAATTGAGGTCTCTTTCCCTGATAAATAATAAATATTTTTTAGCGGCAACAACATTTTTAAGCCCTTCATTGGTATTTTTCAAAAATCAAAAACGAAGAAAATTCATTTTCTGACCTAAAACGGCCTAGCGGAATCTTTGAAAAAATGGTTTAAAAATAAAATAAAATTGTTGTACATACAAATAAATGTATCGTATTAAGCCCGATTAAGGTAATGGGTACAGTGATTGGCCACTTCAAAATTATCATATATTAAGAAATATTGACAATTAAAAAGCGTGGAGTGCGTTGAGAACAATCTTATAAACAAGACAAATTTCATTGCAAATATAATTTTATTTTGCACAAATAATTTATTGAACGGCAGTCATTAAACAAATTATTTATAAAGATGTGAAGCGGTGAATGTTGAAAAATAGGGTTGACGTTACTAATTTTTTCGTTCGTGGACCTTCAATTGTCACATCTTTTTGAAAAATGATTGAAACAGGCTGAAAAAAATCAGGTATCTTTTTGAAAGATTTATTATTTGATAGGTATAAATAAAATTTTGAAATTTTAACAATTTTAGCCTTCAAAGTGAATTATATAGGAACAGGACATCTAAGCTTCTAATAACGATACAATTATGTGTTTTAGCTTGAAATACTTCTAAAAATGATACAAATTCAATTGTCTAACAAAAAAGGGTATAAAATGAATACGTAAAGCGTTATTCACGAATATTTTATTTTTCATCTTTTTTCACTGTTCAACCATAAAAAGTAGAAATTTGCATTCAAATTATGTTTGAATATATTTATTATTATTGAATATATTTATTTTGTAGTCAAATTATGTTTTGCAGATTGTACTCAAATTATGCAAATAATTAGTTGCGAGAATGAAATATTACTCGATGTTAAAATAATTTCAATTAAAAATAAAATATATTTATTATATATTATATATTATAAGTTGATAACTTTTACTTTTTGAAAATAAATAAATTCTAAGATTATAAATTTTTGAAATTGAACTATTCTTTGTGTTGCGGGGGAGGGGGGGGGGGGGTACACTCTTTATATGTCATAAATTAAATTACGTTAAAACACAATATCCATTTATTTTGGATGAAAGTTCTCTTTGTTTTAAAACATTATAAACGACTTTTCATTTTCAATCCAATGATCTGAGAGAATTTGAAAATATTTTCCGGGAACTTTGGGACGTTTTGGATCTCAGATTTCAAGAAATATAGGATTCCATG
>CAKNYM010051573.1:0-15563 GCA_932195095.1 Andricus curvator | reverse complement strand
TTCTTGAAATAAGATTTTTTTTCTTAAAATGAGAATACTTCAAGTGTAATACTACGACATGATCATAGCTACATTCTCATTCTCCGTTTTCTCATTTCTGTTGCAACTCAAAAGAACTGTGTTGAATGAGAAAAAAGAATTAAATTTATAAATTCTGAAAACCCTTTTTTTGAAGTCAGGGTTTTTCCACGCTGGAAACACCAGTTCCCGTTAGATCACTGAAGTTAAGCAGTGTTGGGCGCGGTTAGTACTTGGATGGGTGACCGTCTGATGCTACTGCGTTGCTGTTGGCGGTGGTGGGTGTGGTGAGCCCACACTTGTAGTTATTTACTACAAGAAACTATCCACCTAGAAACACTACCCGAATCGGGTAGTGTCACGCTTACCCCTTGAGGCTCGCCGAAAGGGAAATGGCTTAATGGTATATAATATATTATATATTTATTATTTATTTTTAAACAATTTCAAGCTCAAATATATCATTCTATCGTTATTAGGAGCTGAGATACTAGATTTTTCAGCCTGTTTCCATACATTTTCTTTTATTTAAACAAAATTGTTTTGAGGTTAAGCTAGGCCGGTTTGAATCTAAAAATGAATTTTCTTAGTTTTCAATTTTAAAAAAATACAAAGTTCAGTCTAAAAAATTCTTGCACCCACAGGAAGTGTTTATTATTTATTGAGGGATATACTCAACATTTTATAAAACAAAACACATTTTTTTTGAGAATATATCGGATCTAGAATACGAAAATTCGTATTTTTATTACAAGTCATTTTAAAATTCCTGAAAATAATTGATTGCTTATGAAAAATATTTCATTATTTATCCCGAATTTTGGGACGTATTTCATTAATTTGAAGTTTTGGGACTTTACTATTTTCGGAAATTTGATTTTGGTACTAATTTCATTTCCGTTTCGCTAATTATTTTTTAGGTATTTAGCCACATTTTAGACTTTGAAAATTTAGAAAAATTATGTCATCCCAAAAATTCACGGTATCATAATACATATTAAAAAAATGATAGTGCATTCATTAATTCGTTTTAAATTGGTACTACATATACATTTAAAAAGTATATTCAAAAAGTTAGAATATATAGTAGAAGTAAAAAATCCTCCAAGATATTACAGTCAAAAATAAAGATTTTTTTAAATTTGAACACTGAGTATAACTGATGAGTTATCAATAACAAAAATTGCAAATAAATAAAATCAAATAAAGAAATTAAAAAATAATTAGAAAGAAGTGGGTTCAATTTTATTAGAAATTATAAAAATATATTTACTTTTAATCTAGAAACAACTTGATAGAGTAACTTATGTCCCTATTTATTATGAACACGTAAAAGACATAATTTAAAAAAAATTTAAAGAACTAGAATCTCTTACTCGAAACATTTTCCTAGAATTTCTTATAAAATTCTGATTTCTAGAGGAATAATAAAAATTTTAAACAAAATATATTCATTTAGTATTTTCAGCCAGGTAATTCTTCAATTCTTTAGTCCCCGGAAGAATTTTAAATAGCAACTGTAAGTCATTCTTTCTTGTTCCTGTTTTATAATTTTGTATTCGAAAGAAGAAACTTCCATTTAAAATTACAAGCGGGAATTTAAGGTTGTATATTCTATCAAATTAAGATCTAAAGATCAAACAAAGAGAGATTAAATTGTAATACAGAATAAAGTCTCATTTTAAGTAGAAAATTGAAGTTTGAAAAAAATGTATCAAAAATTTAAAGATTTTTACTGAAACAAATTTTTAATGAAGGACTATAAAAACGAGTGTATCATAATAATAAAAAATCGACCGATTTTCTTGAAATCAATTATTTCTCAATTTTCAAACGTGTAAAATTTGTTGCTTGTCTATAATAATTATAGCAGAAAAGAAATTCATTCAATTGCCTAATCCTTATACAAAAAGACGAATTGCCTACAAAACAGTTGAGTTTTCAACCCAAAAATATGAATTTTTAACAAAAGTTAATTTCCAACAAAATTGTTTAATTGTAAACCCCAAAAAACTAGTTTTCTACAAAAGATTCGAATTTGTCACTCAAAAAAGTCAAGTTTTCAACCAAACAAACGAATTTTCAACTAAAAAAGAACAATTTTCCAGCAAAAATGGAAGTTACATTTCAGTAACAAAAATTAATTTTCAATAAAATTGTTGAATTTTCAACTCAGAAATAAATTTTAACCTAAAATTTTGAATCATCAACCGAAAAAATAAATTTTCAACAAGAAAATAATAATTTTTGACTAAAAAGATTATTTTTCTATAAAAATACTAATTGTCAACAATATGCATGAATTTTCAGCCAAAATGACGAATTTTCAACGGAATACGTGAAATTTGAACGAAATAGTTGAATTTTCAAGGAAAAAATATACATTTTCAACACTTAAGTAGAATAGTTAAATTTCCAGTTGAAAATATTAATTTTCAACCAACTAAAATTATTTTTTAACTAAATAATTAAATTTCTAACTAAACGGATGCATTTTCAACCAAACTAATTAGATTTCTACCAAAAGAGAGTAATTTTCAATCCAATACAGGAATTTTCAACTGAAAAGATCAGTTTTTTCCAACCAATAATCAAATGTTTGAATTTTCAGTTAAATGAACATTTTTAACAAATTAAAAACGAATATCCAACAAAATAGTTGAACTTTCAATCAAAGAAATGAATCTTCATCTGATGAAATAAATGTTTAATGAATTATTTCAACTTTTAACCTCGCAGTTGAATTTACAATAAAGAAGATTAATTTTCTACTAGAAAGAAGAATTTACAACAAATTACATATGTTTTCTACGAAATTTTTGTATGTTTAACTAAACGTGATCAATTTTCAAACAAAAATAGAACAGATCAATCATCAGTTGAAAAATTAATTTTTAATGGAATAAAAAGAATCTTCAACAAAATAGTTAAATTTTCAACCAAATGGTAGAATTTTTAACCAAACGAGATCAACTTCGAACCAAAAATATAATGGTAGACATTTAAACAAAAACAAAATTTTGACCAAGAAAAAGTTTCTGACTATACCAAAAAATGAATTTTGAATAAAATAGTTCAATATTGAACCAATAAAATGAATTTTTAACAGAGAAGTTCAACTTTCAACCAAGAAGATGAAATTTTAACCAAAAATGATGAATTCTCAATAAAATATTTAATAGTCCAATTTTCAATTGAAAACGATACTTTTTAGCCAAAAGTGGATTACTTGAATTTTTTTGAGAAAATTAATTTTTAGCTAAAAAAACTAATTTCTAAAAAAATAGTTGAATCTTCAACCAGGTAGATGAATTTTCAACTGACAAAGATCAACTTTCAAATTGAAGTAGAATAGTTAAATTTTCAGTTAAAAAAATTAATTTACAACAAAGTAAAATTAATTTTCAACAAGATAATTAAATTTCCAAATAAGCAAGTGAATTTTCAACCAATAAGATTAAATTTCTACCAAAAAAGATACATTTTCAACCAAATAGTGGAATTTTGAACTAAAAAAGGTAAGTTTTAAACAAAAAATGGAAAAGTTAAATTTGCAGCTGAAACAATTAAGGATCAACACAAAATTTAATAAAAGATTTTAATTTCAAACCAAAAACAGTTGAATTCGACCAAAAGATGACGAATTTTCAACAAAATAGTCGAATCTTCAACCGAAACAGATTAATTTACAACCAAGCTTGAAATTTTCAAAATCACATTAAAATCCGTAAAAATCCCTCAAAATTGGTTAAAATCCTAGAAACTCCGTGAAATATTTTGAAATATTACGAGATTCCTTAAAATTTTTGATATTCCTTCAAAATTTATTGAAATCTTTGAAATCCCTTCAAAACTTAAAAAAATTTATTAAAAGTTCCGTGAAATCCCTGAAAATCTTTAGAATCCTCTAAAATCCGTGAATATACTTTGGAATCGTTAGAATTCTCTCAAAATTCTTTGAAATCAGGAAAAATCATCGAAACCACTTTAAATCCTTGAAGATTCTTTGAAATCCCTTAAAATCCTTTGTAATATGTTGAAATCGTTCCGAATTCCTGAAAATCCTTAAAAATACATCATAATCCTTTCGTTTCTCTCGAAATGCCGTAAAAACTTTTGAAATCTGATTAAACTTCCAGAAAAAGTTTGAAATTTTGTAAAATCCCTTAAAAAATTGAGATTCTCTCTAAAATTATACTAAGAAATTTCTTCAAACTAGTGGAACGTTTTTAAATCATTTGAAAATTGTAAAACCTCTTGTAATCTTTTTAAATTGTATAAATACTCTCAAACTTTTGTATTCCCTAGAAATCTTTTGAATTTTTTCAAAATCCTCTAAAATTTGTGGATATATTTTGGAATATTTTAAAATCTCTGAAGATCATCGAAATCCCTCTAAATATTTAAAATCCATTAAACTCCTTAGGAATACAAACTGAAAATCCTGTGAAATCTTTAAAAATCTCATGCAAACTCTTAAAATCCCTTCAAATTTTCGAACTTTCATTAAAATTGTCTGACACCCTTCAAAATTTGTGAAAATAGTTCGGAATCTCTTGAAATCCTAAAATCTTTTAAAATTCTAAAATCACTGGAATTCTGATTGAACTTCTTTAAGTCCTTTAAAATCTTGTAAAATCCCGTAAAAAAATTCTTCAAACTCTTGAAATCTTTCAAAATTATTTGAAAATTGTAAAACCTTTCGTAATTATTTGGAATCTTTTTAAATACCCTTAAAATTACGTAAGAAGTTAGAAAGAGGGGGGGGGCATACAAATCTTACGAATTTTTACAATAACAGGGAGGGGATTAAATTTTTTTTTAAATCATCCTTACGTATTTAATGGACGTTCCCCTGACTTTTCCAGGATTTTCCTGACATTCCCTGACTTTCCCTGACCATTTTGAAATTCCCTGACTTGCCCTGATTTTCCAGAATCCCCTGACCTGTAGCAACCCTGCTCAATTATAAAATCCGTTATAATTCTTCGAAGTCGTAGTTTCGTGGCCGAGGTTCGTTTCCGATAATTCCTTTCTTGATCTAGAACGAGGTTGATTTTTACGTTCATGAAATTTTCATGAGCTTCCCACAACGATACATCGAGCAGGAACGGTAATTCTTTCGAAGCCGAGTCGCTCGCTCGGAGTTGCTTCGAAAACGAGAATAGAGCAAGAAAGAAAGAAGGATGGAAAAGCGTAAAAGGGAAAAAGCGCAAAAGGAAGGAACAGAAAAATCTCGACCCAAATCTGAGGGACGCGAAAACTTGGCTCGTCAATCAGGAAGCGGAAGGAAGGAAATTCCGGTACGAGGACCAGCGCTTGCCCCTCGCTGTGTATCTTTGATACACTCCCGAGTCTCCACCTCTTCATGATGTCGTTCACCATCTCATTTTCTCTGTTTACTCACGTCGAGTCATTCGGGTAAATTGCTGGCAGAATTCAAAATAACGAATTCTCTTTCTTTGCTCTGCTGCAACTTTATCTCTCTATTTTTCTTCCAAACTTTTACTCAGGATTTCAGCTTTCGTTAAACATACCAAACAGAAATAAAAATCACTCTAATGAAATGACACAGAAAAAACTGGGAGTTCACTAAAGTTGCGGCTTGGGTAAAAGTTGGCATCTTTTAGAACTTGAACTCCAATAGAAACCTGTGGAGAACCAAAAGGGTTCCTTTGGAAAACGCTTGAAAATAACAACAGGAAGGTTCATTCACAAACCAACTGCTTGCAAATTATATTTATCTAGTAATTATATCTATTCTAATTACGATAATATTTTGTTCTTCAATTCTCTTCATTCAATTCTGACCGTCAGAGTTCTATTACGCGTGTTCTCTAACATATAATTTGTGTTAATAACTAGATAAAATGTAGAAGTTAAAGAGGAAAATAGGTTCTTTTCAAAAGTTTCTATTAAAATTGGGTTCCTTTGGAGATCCAACTGGAGTCTCCTTTGGAACAAATTCACTGTTTTGGGTTCCTTTTTCATCAAGAGGGGTTCCTTGTTGTTGCAGGTTCTTGGAAACCAAAGTTTCTATCAAAATTGGGTTCCTTCGGAGATCGAACTGGAGTCTCCTTAGGAACACATTCACTGTTCTGGGTTCCTTTTCAGTAAGAGGGGTTCCTTTTTGTTGCAGCTTCTTAGAAATTAAGAATTATTTCTAATAGAAACCCCACTTTTTTCTCTGGAATTATAATATCATAGCTTTAACTAGTCTTCCCGAAAAATTGGAGGGGCTGGAAAAGGGAATGTGTCAGGTAATCGGCCAAGCTGAGTGAACGCGAGGTGAATACTGCAAAGTGAGGTAAACTTTCCGTGGTGAATCCCAGATATCTCGGGCGGATGCCGCTAGAGGCAGCACGTTACAGGCCTGTTACCACGGAAAGTTTACCTCTTGTGACAATTTTTTACATTTCATTCCCCCCCCCCCGCCCCAAATGGCATGTGATACTAAATCAGACCCCGTCCTATTTTTAAGTGAGAAATATACATGTAATTTTATATAACCGTCAGTAAAACAGTGAATAATGAGTTTATAAACTATTTGATACTAGTATGGGAATACTTCTAATTAATTTTTTTAAACATTTTCATTTCATTTGAGAACATTGATATAATCAAGAGATTAACTTAGATGGCAGACTAACTTAACAGATGAAAATTAATTTTTCAACTGAACATCCAACTACGCCATTTTTTTTTTAATTTATCTTTTTAGTTTAAAATTCATCTTTTTTTAATTAAAAGTTCAAGTACGTTATTGAAAATTCATGTATTTTGTTGATAATTCACTTTTTTCTATAGAAAATATCTTCTTGATTAAAGAATCATCCTTTTTGGTTCAAAATGCAACTGTTTAGTTGAAAATTAATATGTTTTGGTTGAGGAGTCAACTATTTTCGTGAAAATTTGTCAATATTGGTTAAATTCAACGGTATTTTTGAAATTAAAATATTTCTTTGGTATAATATAGTAAAATATTTTCATATTTAATATTTTTTGTTTAGAATAGATTTTTTTGTTCAATTGAAGAATCAAGTACTTCGTTAGAAATAAAAATATTTTGTAAAAAAATAATTTTTTTTTTAGGTTGAAGATTAATAATTTTATTCAAAAATTCAACCATTTGGTCGTAAATTAACTTTCTTGTTGATAATTTATATCTTCGGGTTAATAATTAAAATATTCTTCAGGAAATTCGTGTTTTTGGCGGGAAATTCTTTACAATATTGAAATATTTGGTTGTAAATTAACTTTTTTGTTGAAGATTCATATTTTTTCTTAAAAAATCAAATACTTTGGTAGGAAATTGAACTACATTTGTTTGTTTTTTTTTTCTTAAAAATTAATGTTTTGTCTGAAAATGAAGCTATTTCATTTTTAGTGGGAAATTTTTCCTTTATATGTAGAATATTTAAATATTTCGTTGAAAATTGATCTCTCCTGATTGAGAATTAACTTTCTTGTTGAAAATCCTTCTTTTCTTTTCAAAAAATTGAAACAACAAAAATACGAATTTTTAACAAAATTGTTAAATTTTCAACCGAACCGATGAATTTGTAACTAAAATCATGAATCATTAACCAAAAAAATTCATTTTTACAATGCAGTTCGATTTTAAACCAAGTAGTTAAATTTTTAATCAAAACATATGAAAAAGATAAATTTTCAAATTTTGAATTAAAATTCGAATAGTTAAATTTTGAATTAAAAAAAAATGAATTTTCAACAAAACAGTTACATTCTCAACCGAAGAGTTTTATTTGCAGTTGAAAACGATCAATTTTCAACAAAACATGGAATAATTGAATTTTTAGTTGAAAAAATGAATTATCCGCCAAAAAAAAGCGAACTTTCAAGAAAATGGTTGAATTTTTAACTAATGACATTAATTTTCTACTTAAATGATGGATCTTCAACCAAAAAAAAGATTTAAATTTTAGGTCAATAACAGATGATATTTCAATGAAAAATATATATTAATTTGAAATCAAAAACAGTTGAATTCGACCAAAAAGGTGAATTTTAAACCAAGAAGATTTATTTTCCACCAATAAAGACGAATTGATCTAATCAGTAACTTTCAATGTGTCAGTTATTTATAGTTAATTTCATTCATTTATCAAAATGTTTGTAATTTAATAAAGAGTTCTAATTTATTCATAATGTTACTATTTTATTATAGCAGACAAATCAGTCACTTCTATTGACTGAAAATTCAATCATTCAAGTGTCAGTAAAAATGTCAGATTTTTTATTTTTTTTAATTGAAAATTTTTTTTTCTTGATCAACTTTTTTCTATTCCCCTTTATTAGTACACCCTAGTAATTTTTGCTTCAGAATCATCCTATGACCAAATATTTCATTCTTTTTATTGCAGGACAAATAAATCTTATTTTATTAAATTGAGCATGTCATTTTTTAAATAAAAATAACGTATGTTTTTTTTCATGATTGTTCGAAACTCTTTGCAGTCTGCACCTCTGATTCAAAATAAATAGCTAGTCAACTTGTAAATTTGGAATTGTTTATTTAAAAAAACAATTTTCAATTATTGTTTTTCAACCAGGAGAAGATCATCGATCTTTTTTCATTTTTTATTTAATAGTAATATCTAACATCTTTTCAACTTGACATTAAAACACCATAGCTACATTTCTCGCTTTTTTTTTTAGAAAAAAAATTTCAAAGCTTCTAACTCTCGACGTGCTTTAATGAAAAAGTCAGGACCGCCCTTATAAATCACTAAAATAGGTGAAAGTACATTGGGATCCATCAAGTTAATTTTTATAGCTGCCATTGGGCATTCGCATATAAGATATTAGTAATAAACAAATTTCAGAAATAAATTCAAAATTTTGACAATCGTGATTGTGCAAGGATTAAAAGTGAAAATTAGGCACTAGGAGTCTATTGATACATTTTTGCAAAAAAATGTGCTTTTTCAAGTAAAATGGCTAAATTATGCATTTTTTAATAATAATTGTTTATGAAAATGACAGGCATTTTTTAGTGTTAATTTATTTCGACTAAAAACTATTCAGCATGTGTCTAACAATAATTTTATGTGAAAGAACAATATTTAGTGTTTAGATAATAAAATTTTTTGAAAAATTGCATTAATTGATCAAATTGGTTCATTACTAATATCTCCTAATCAATTACCCGATTACAAAAATCACAACTCTTACGGTTTCATGTCAACTTAAGGAGACTTTAAATATTATTATTTAAAAAATAAATGTAGAAAATCGATCATTTCCTCCAGGTTGAAAAAGAATGATAAAAATTGTTTAATAGATAAATAATTGAAAATGTACAATTTGTCAATTTATTTTTTAATTTCCTCAGAATTTAATCTTTTCTGCGCTAGTTTGTGTGACGACACTTTTTTGTAGGACCAATAGATACAAAGATCATAAATCTTGAAAAAGAAGGGTCCTAAATTTTCAATTGTTAATAACTTTTGAAAAATTAGGAATTTCAAAAATTGTTTGTCACTACTGTTTAATACTGGAAACACTACAGAATAATAAAAAACGAGCAAAATTGATGACTTGAGTTTCGCCTTTAAGCATATGATTAACGAATTACGATTATCCCTCAATAATATTTTTTCATTTGAAAAATATTATTTTTGTTCTAAAAAATAAAAAGAATTCACAACCAAAGAACGCAAATAAGAAACTTTACATCCGGTCCATGAAAAATCGTTCAACGTGAATCCGCTCCAACATACCAATTCCAACAAAAGTTCATGAACCACACTCGCATCTAATTTTCATGCAACAACCCCATTTCATTCTCTGCCTGGTGACGCCGACGAAAAGCAGTTTTCGTTTTAATTTCCCCTCCTGGCGTTACATAACGCAGCCGCAGGCAGTGAATCGAGCCGCTGAATTCTACAATCTACATCTATATATATTTTCTACATCCTCCATCCACCATCGAGACATTGCTACAGACCCCCAGCTCTGCCAATACACCAAGATTGGCGAGGCTGCTCAAGAGACTTGGGGGTGAGTTAGACGAATCCAGAAAGGGGTTGGGTTCCAGCGGCACCTTGCCAGAGCATAGAAATCTAGCAAGAAGAAATTTTCTCTTCTTTGCCCGAACGGAAGAAGGAGGGTGGTTCGCACGATATCCGAATCTCGGCAGGAGTCTTGAGTCGGCTGCATGTAGCGTGATGTATCGCCGCATCGAGCATTCGAGCATCGAAAAAAGCAGTCAACGTGGGCTGGATGGGGGTGGTTTGGGGTGGTTTTCGTGAGTAGAGAATAGTTTGAGGAAGTGAAAGGGGTGGATGAGGTGTAGGAATAACCGGGATGGGAGATTGAGGGGGTGAATTAGAGATATTCTATTTCAAAACGCTTCTAGTCTGAAAAAATGGTTGTTTGGGACATCGAGCTTTTTATTAGTAGAGATGGTATTAGCTGCGATAACTACTTCGATGGTAAAACTAATCAGTTTTGTGTGGCAACAAATTGCCGTTAGTACTTCCACGTTAATCATTACAGTACACTAAACAAAAAGGTTGGTTAGGACACCTAGCTTCTTATTAGTAGAAATAGTATTAGCTGCGACAACTACTTTGATGGTAAAGCTAACTAACCAGTTTTGTGTTTTCCAACAAATAAAATTAGTAAAGGTTATAATGTTTTGTTCCTTGGCGACATTGGCAGAACTGAAAACTGATCTTGAATCTGCTGGAAACTTCGAGATCAGAAGATTACTTCAAAAAAGTTCAAGGTGAGTAAAAAATAGTTAATTCGTTATAGACATGGAGCTTCCAGGATCAAAGATATTATATCTTTGTCATGATTTTTCATCTAAGTAATGTAATGCAACATCGTTATACATCCAGGTGAAAATAATTAGGGAAAATTCACATTAAATATACGTGGAATCCCAGTAGAAATTCACTATGAATTCTCAAATCATTTTACAACAAATTCCTCTTGTATTTCTCGATGTGAATTTACAATATCTTTGAATTTATGCACTTTCCGAAAAGAACGAGATTAGGTTACTTATAGGTAAAATTTTGAAAGTTCCGCATGTCGGTCAAATTAGGTATTTTCAGCTATGTTAGATTTTGTTCATTAAATAGAAATTCTCCAAGTTTTCATACTCTACTTAGGTGAAACTTGATTTTTGATTATTGATGTATGTTTCCTTTCAGGAGTTGAAACCATATTATACCAACTTTAGTGGTTAAAATGATTACCTTAAGTATAATCAGAACTACTTATTCAATTGTAAGGCTTACTAATTTAATAGTAAGAACTACTACTCGAAGTAGTAAGTGCAACCACCTCAACATACCATTGGATGTTGTTGCGACAACAAGCAAATCAGTAAAGACAACTACTACCATTCTTAGAATAAAAAGTAGTACCAATATATTACTTGATCTGTTGTCACAAACAACCATTTTTTTCAGTGTAAAAAATTATTTTGGGAAATTTTTTGAATATGTTTCAAATTTAGGACACTTCAGAAGATTCTCGAACAATCGAGAAATTTTCATAAAATTCTATAACGTTCGACAATATTCTGTATGATTTCAGAATTTGAGGATAATATTAAATATTCTGGAAAATGCTTCAAAACTTTAAAATATAGTTTTTAAACAGATTTTTCCCAAGAATTCTTCAAGAACAATGTGTTTGTTCATCATTTATATTTTAAGTACAGTGTGACTTTGGATAAATTTTATTTCACGGAAATAATTTGGTACATAATTGGTTACAGCCAACAAAAAACATCAACATCCTCGAAGTTTATTATTGAGGTAATGATTGGAAGGTTATTGAATAAAATGTTCAGATGATTTATCTATTCAAGGCAGTGAATGGGCAACACCCGTTTGTAGAGTTCAGATTAAAAATAAGAAAAGAGACATAAACCTATACATAGGAAATGAAACTAAGTCCGCATGGTAGAATTATCTTTATTTAGTGAAACGGGCGAATATTGAAATAATCGCCCATTTCACTAAATAAACGTAATTCTAGTAATTGTACAATGCGTACTTAGTTTGAGTTCTTTTGTATAGGTTTTTTTTTCTATTCATATTACAAATACGGTGACTGAGATCTTTACATTGCAAAAAATAATTTTTGTCATTAATGAATTATAGTATTCAGTGAAAATATTAAAGAGTGTAAAATCTTCGTCAAATTACTTAATTTACAAGTCGGGAAAGTACAAAAATTTCATTTCATTGCAGTGCTGCGGATTCAGGATATTTCCATTTTTACAGATTTAAAGGATGATATTACTAATTGCAATGAGATTCTTTTGTGTATTCATCCAATCTGAAATAATTATTAATATTCATTATAATATAAATAATTATAATTTTTGTCAGGCATAATACTTCCAAAAAAATGGTTTGATGTATGTTCTGCGTAAAATGTAAGAAACTTGTCTAAATTTAAATATTTCACATTGAATCTTAAAGCGTTTGTGGCTGATAAATTGTAAATTTCAAGCGTTTCAGAGTGAACCACTTATGAAAGCTGCATTTTAGGATACTCATAATAAATAAATTTACAGAAAATGTCTTCTTTCTGAATCTGAATCAGCGATAAGTATACCGCTAATTCAAATCAGAGTACATACGCTGCTGAATCAGCGAAATTTAGCAGTTTATCAGTGATATTTTACTGATAAACAGATATTATTATTATAAAATGGTGATAATGGTGCAGCCAGTGAAAGCAAGATCAGATGATGATGATGTTGATGATGATGAGCCAGTGAAGACAACATAAAATGATTATGATGATGATTCAGACAGGGAAGGGAATATCAGATGATTATGATGATCCAGTCAGTGAAGACAAGATCAAATTATTATAATGAACCGGCGACCTTCGAAAATGGATTTTAGAGGACTAGTACTATACGATGCCGTTATCAAAAATTAAAAAATCCGTTTCCCACAATAAATTCATAAATTTGGGCAAAATTGTCATTTTTGACCATTTAACCTAAAGTTATTCTAAGAACTGACATGCTAGGCCATTTCTGTAGACGGATTCGTTTTTACTGCCAAAAAATCTATAACATTCATCTCCCGTCATTTCATTAACTGACCCTTTCAGGATTGTTATCTTTAATAAACTTTCACTGCATAATTAACCTTCAACTTATATTATACAATGAATCTGAATCTAGAATCATTCATAATGAAAAGATTAAAATCTTTAAATATTCAAGAATGTATATTTTCAACTTGTAAGCTTTAAAAATTTAATTTTGTTATATTTTAACTTTGTAACATTCAGAATATTACTATTTCAATACTTCAAACCTGAAAATATTCCATGTTCACTGAATAAAACCAAGGACGGCCTACTCTGATTAATCATTTAATTTCTCTGAATAATCAAATAAAATCCTTACTTACTTGATTCTGTGACACTCTTTATATCACGTTGATAAAAAGTATTACTCGAATGAAAGAATTAAATTATTGAAAAAAATCTTTGCACACCGACTATGTATTTTTTGTATAGATCATTACTTACTCATTAAAAAAACGAATGCCATTATTTCCGTCAACATGATAAATCCAAACGAAATTCTTAAATAATTTTTATTTGACCAAGCTTTTTTTCTGAAGAAAACTCGCGAAATAACGACGATTATAAGAAAACAGAAACTTTGGACAATGGAAACAGTAGTTGTTACAGTGGTTTCGTGCAAATGAAAATAATTTTAAGGTCTCGCTATGCGTGATAATTCCTTATCCGAAAAAATAGATCAGTACATGAGCAAAACATAAAAACATGAATATTTGAGGATTGATAACAGTTCTGTTTACAATTCCTGGTATAGCATTTGCGTATACGAGACGAACACGTTTTCCGGGTATTAGGAAAATATTATCTGAAAACGCAAAACAGTTTATGAGAAAAACACAAACTAAAAAAAAGAGTTTTAACCACATTGCGATATGCGCCGATATCTGCTTCTAAGAATTGGGCTGAAGTTCGAGACGTCTACGCGAGACGGTTCCACACTAATTTTTTCGAATTTTTAATTTTCAATATTTTTTTTGCATCACAATGTAGGATAATGTTTATAAAAAACATTTGCACTTTCGGTTTTTCGAATTTCGCAAAAAAATGAGAGCAAAAAAAAAAGAAATTTTTACAAAAACCTACATTTTCTTCCAAACATAAATAATTTGTCCGGTTTTTTAATTTATTGGAAAAATAGTTTTTCAGGGAAATTTTTCTAACAGTAACTTCTGCAGAATGAGAATAATCATCGAATTTTTATACAGCTCAATAAACTTTAAATTTATTCATTTCTGACAATATTGTATACATGCATCTGAATATACGTGAAATATAACCTTACAACTATATACAGTTTTTTGCAATTAATTTAGTTGTGTACGAATTCACATTTTCAGCAGTTACGGTTTTAACATTCAAACAGCACAAAGCGTAACCCGTGTGGAAAAATTTCGTGGCAGTCTTGAATCATGCTAAAGCCAGTACAGTTTTTCTCAAGCCGGCCTATTCACGCAATACTAGCCTGGCGCTTCACTGGTGCTGTCTAGTTTTGCTACGTGTTTAATTCAAAACTTTCTACTGTCTAGTCCCAGTCTTGGCGCTATCTAGGAGTTCGTTGCGAATTTGAATATATAAAGATTGTCCAGATTTTAGCTAGTTTCTAGATAGAATCACGGTTTGGACTTAAACAAAAATTACAGAGGTGAATTCAGAATATAATCATTTTTTAATAAAAGATTTAGAAAATTACAATACACAATAGCACAAATGCTTAAGCAATAATTAATTGTACACCAATACATATTTAAGATAGTAAACAATAATGGTTGAAGGTGATCGAAATCTTAATACAAGAACTGTATTCTTAAGAACGATTTTTTTAAGAATGTTTAAAAACATTTTTTTTCAATTGAATTATGTAGTCAAGTTATAATAAATTTATATTGAATTTATAATAATTATAATATGTATAATGCTATGTATAATATTGATGATATTCCAGAAAATCAAATTTGAACATAAATGATTTATTCAATTTATTTTTATTATTCATTGATTGCGTAAATAATAATTAAGCCTAACGTATTAATTATTTGAAATAATAAGCAATCATTATTTCGTAGCCTAACCGCAAGAAAATCATACAAACTTTATTTTTTTCAATGATTTACTCACACATCAAGCACTTTTAATGTTAAAAAATTGTTCATGTTCTATTCAAATAAATATTGGGATGTCATTAATTGAAATTCATATCCGACGAAAATGAAAAAAAATTTAACTTTTAAATGGCCGAGGTGTTAAGGCGACGGAAAAAAGTTACAACAATATAATAGGAAGTTACATCAGAAGTTCGACACCCAGCGTATGTACAAGAGATTTACGGAAACTCATTTCTTCTTTTTTTTTTGTACAAAAACTTTTTTTATATTTTTAATTAACTGCAAAATCTATACATTCGACTTTTATGGCATAAAAAATAATTATATTATTTAATTATTAATTAT
>CAKNYM010051572.1:267434-289629 GCA_932195095.1 Andricus curvator | reverse complement strand
CGATTGAAACCCGAAAAATCTTTGAATTTTTAATTTAAATTTATTATAATGGATCATCGTGAAAGTCTTAAACCTTGTACATAAGTTTGGAAAAGCAAAACGGTGCATTCATCAACCCGAAGACCATGCGAGTAAATCCGCCTGTCTCGTCGGGGGTGATGAACGCCGTTTTTTCTCTTGCCTCTTTACTTAGTGGTACCTGCATGTAGCCTTGAGCTAAATTTAGCGTAATGAACATCGAGCGATCACCTATCATTGCTGAGTGATCATCGATATCTGGCAAAGGGTAATTCATTCGCATAGTTTGTTGATTTCACTTTCTGTAATCGACGACAAGACGCGGATCGCCGTTTTTTATTTTTACAAGTAATACAGGGCTTGCATAAGGCGACTCTGTATCAGTTACGAGACCTAACTTTCTGTAATCGCTCAAAATTTCTTTGATAGTTGATCGCTCAGAATTACTCGCTGTATGTGGTTTACTCCACGGAGGGGTACTGCCCTCTTTTTCTTTGATCTCCATTTCAATTAAAGAGGTACAACCTATTTCCGCTAAATTACTCGAAACCGCGACAGAATATTTATTAAGAATACGCCCCAGATCGCCTTTAATTTCTTTTGCCGGGTTACCTTCGTAGACGAGCTCTTCTTCGGTGACAGGAGATCTTCTTGCATGTGTTGAGATATCGAGAGGGGGTAACGACGACACTTCCCCTCGGAGGAGTGTGGTATCTGTTTTTATCGACACCATTTTGTCGCTCAAATTTACAATAGGAATATTTAATTCTTCGCCCTCACTTCCGATCACTTTTATAAAATAAATTTACCGCGGTTGAATGCTTTCTGAATTAACAGAACGAAATAATTGTGACACACCCGCACTAACAGCTGGTAACTCCAATAAAAAAGCGTCTTCTCACTTCTTAAACTGCAAGCTGTCTCCTTCCTTGAAGTAGTCGACCGTTGAGGCGTCCGTAAATGATCTACCGACCATTACATCCACCTCCTGATAATCATCTGGTTCAACGTAAATTGTAACATCGCCAACAGTCACTCCGTCAACAGTCATATCAGCGCTTATGAGACCGGCTGACTGAACTTTGTAACTTGAATGTCCCCAACTCTTGACAACAACATTTGCTTTTGCAATTTGACAATTCACCAAACGCGCTTTCGAAATTTTAATAATGCAGCCCGAACTTCCAGGGTCGATTTGACCACTGAGATTAATGCCGTTCACGAATATTGATTTTAAATATTTGACCAGCGCGTGATCACTTAAATTTATTTCAATTTTATTCACTTCCGGTTTCGCTGTACAATGCCGTTGAGTGTGTCCCTTCGCGTGACACTTCCTGCAAGTTTCTTCTTTCTTAGGTTCCGGGGAATTTCTAGAAAAATGTCCGTACATTCGCCTTCCTCGTTTTTGATAGGTGGACGACGATCGGGTTGAATGCGTGCCGACCTGTCACTATCCTCCTTCGCCTCCTGCGCTCTATCAGTTTTGGCACTTGGATTTTCAGCGCTCCTATCACTGGAGGTCGACTGTCTCGAATTCGGATTGATATATTTAGTCGTGTCCGGTTTAATTGGTTTATCCATTCTAATCCGCTCGACGCGTTGAGTGTTAAGCCGCTCGAAAGAAATAATATCGTGCAATAGTTCGTCGGCAATTTTGTGAGTGCGTGCAGCCATTGCACTACATGTGTCTTTGGACCAAATTCCCACTAACACCTGCTCTTTAGTGTCGCGCAAATCCAAACCCAACTCCACACATAACTTTACTTTCGCGTAAAAGTAAGTGGTTATTAGCTCACTCTTCTCCTGAACTCTTTGTGTCATCTTTTTCCACATAGATGACTTGCTCTCTGCAAAGACATACGAACCCCAAAAGTCTGCTTTAAATTCCTTCCAGCCTGTAAATTCTCGCGCTCTGAGGTGATACCAGTCACGAGCGCCCTCTCTTAGATGTATTTTAACGGACTCGAGAACGAAGCTGTCCGGCCAGTGGTGGAGTTTTTTCATGCTATCAAGTGTTTCGATCAACTCTTTAGCTCGAGACGATCCCAGTTCGCCCTTGAAATCTTCTATTCTCTTGCTGAGATCGGGCATTATGTGATAATTTGGTACTGCATCATAGCCGTTTAAGACTCTAAGGCCTGATGAACCAGCCGCGTGACTCGGATTCATGGAAAGATTTTCCAGTAATTGAAGTAGTCTCGCTTCACGCCGTTGACCCTCCTGCATCATTGTCCAAGCCATCTGTTCCATTGACAAATTTGATGGGGGTAGCTGCTATCCCAGTGGATTGTTGGTGGGTGGTGGGGGATCGCTAGATCCGTACAAGTCACATCGAACGTTGAGTGTTGAAGTAGGTTGAGATTGGTTGCTTCTTCCACCACTTACATCGTTAGGTGCCCTTACTCGTAAGTTACCAGGCCGAGGTAATTCCCATCCTGCTGCCCCAGCCGGAGTCCATCCCCCTCTTCCTCTTCCGATTCCTGATGATCTTCTTTCCCGATTTCTAACAATTTGGGGAGATTCAGGCAGCATTAGGCTACTTTGGTGTTGCTACGTAAACGCCTCGAACTGTTCAGCCGTAACTTCCGGGATCGCATTGCTTTCAGCCATTTTGTTTGATCGAACGCATGACTCAGCAACTTGAACCATACGCTTGTGGCGTGATAGCCGCCATCTTGAAATTTAAGCGTCTCGAAAAAAAATTTCACTCGATTTCACAGGTTATTTTCCACACAAGACCACGAATGGGAATCACACTGCCTACACACCGCTCGAGAATTCTGGGGATATCGATAAATCCCACTTCTGAAATGTTGGAGGCACCAAAAGCTTAATCACAAGCTTACTGACCACGCTACTAGGGGGGAGGGGATTAGCTGGAATAATCCGAACTCCCGAATAGTACAATGAATTTGAATTATATTTAAAGATAAGCAATAAACAACTTATACATAGTTAAAGTAAACTCTCGGAATTATCCGTACACTCGCACGATCCTACGCACACGCTCGGTTCATCGCTCATACACTTTGGCTTCAGTGCTCATCTCGACCACTCGCAAGCGACTGACGCTCTCGCCCTTAGTTCGCCTAAAAACCCTTACGCCCTCTTACGAGCGGCGCCAATAGTAATGTTATTTGAAACCGCTAACATATTATGTAATGCAGGTATGATTTACACGTTTTATCAGCATCTTTTTAGTTCTGAAAGTAGCCGTTTATACGACATGAGGACTGGATAGTGAATGCGCATGTGCGGCGTGGTAGGGAGTAGAAAAATAGTTCTTTGCGTATGCACCTTCGCTGTCGCCCCTGTACGATTATGGAACGCGTCAACCTAACCTCAAATGTCAGACGTGATAAACTTGTCAACCTTGTAAATCATACTTTTGTTACATAAAGTATCATCCCTAATAGCACGGAACGTTCCAGCGGAACGTGTAAAACGTCCGCCCCTTGGGAACGTTCCAAAC
The DNA here is from genome assembly GCA_932195095.1 of Andricus curvator. Classification (NCBI taxonomy): domain Eukaryota; kingdom Metazoa; phylum Arthropoda; class Insecta; order Hymenoptera; family Cynipidae; genus Andricus; species Andricus curvator. The sequence goes on along the minus strand of CAKNYM010051572.1, from coordinate 286,136 downwards.
ATAAATTATCGTTATTGTTATCATTATCAATGAATATCGCGTAAACCGTAAGTGATAAGTCCAAATCGATGTCAGTTTATGATACGGATATCATATTATAGTGTAGTATATGCGGTACTCAAAACTAAAAAATGACATCCATTCTTACCTATCTCTTACGGTTTACGAGATAATTGTTGTTAAAAATAACAATAATGGAACGTTTCCAAGGGGCGGACATTTTACACGTTCCGAAGGTGCCCGCGGAACGTTCCACGAACGTTCCCGAAACGTTCCGTGCTATTAGGGGTATGTACGAGTACCGACATTTCTTGAACCCTCACCCCTTCCCTATCCTCTTTGCTAAAACAGTTTCTCTTGAATGGGGTCGTTGCATGAATTTTAGGTAATATATTTTTTAAATACTGCATAACATTCTGAACATTTTGGTGCATTTGAAAAAATTTTTGAAAACTTCATTGTGGAGAAAAAAAATGTTTAAGAAAAGTATTGAAATCCCTATTCAAAAGCTCTGTGACCTTGAAACGTCACTTCCCAAAAAGCGCGTAACCAATCAGAATAATGATCTATTGACTAACGAAGTATATAGCAGACAGCTGGCGAAAATTCAATTTACAATTTCTCACAGAGATATTTATTTACTTATAATACTCGAAAAGCAATACAATTTTGTTTAAAATATAAAACCTTAAAAAAGATAGTAATGAATAATATCATTCAAGTGCGTGAGAATGAAATGTTTCCAAAGATAACCTCAATTTGAATATCCTTTACAATAGGTTATGTTTACTGTTTACCCATTCAGTCGCTAGCGGCCATATTATATTCCATCACCAACCGGACAACCGCGCTAATCAGAATGAATTACTTCCTGCAAAGTACTTCCCGCAAAAATTCAAAAAATATACTTTTTAAACATTAAAAAAACTATTTAAAGTTGATTTAAAAAAACTTTCCTTTCGTAGTTACATTATTTTTTTGGTCTTCTTTTAATTTTACTAGGAAAAAAAATTATTTGAAAATATGCAACAACCCCATTCTCCCTCCCTCCTAAAAGCTTTACGTAATATATGGTCGACCCTATAGCTGGAATCCCGAAGAATAGGTGGGGTTCCGTGGGATAGCTAGGGTCTCGAGAGATAGGCGGAATTCCGTGGGATAGATTAGGTCACATGAGATAGGAGGGGTTTGATGGATATGGGTCCTGAGGGAAAAAGTACGACGGACGGACGGGCACCCGGCCGAAACTGTAATGATTTCAGCCTGAGGCTTAGAAACCCTAAAAATGTACTTTTGTTCATGAAATTTGTTTATGTATTTATTCCTGATAGTGAAGAATTATTCTTAGTTGATTGTTTCCGATTCCATATAAAGCAATTCCATTTAAAAGATCTGATCAGGTTTGGGTAAAATAGCGCATTTATCAATTACGTTATAATAATTGAAGTTAGGGTGTCTTGTGACCCGGAAAAACCCGGAATTTTCTATACCTTTATAAATACGGGAAAATTCAGGGAATTCATGAAAAGATCCGTATAATCTTTTGTCATAAATTTAAATTCGAAATTTTTATTTTTTGTGGTTTATTATTCGAAAATTCACAATACTTTTCATTATAATTTAAAATGAAAAACATCCAAAATTTAACAATTTCAAATTGGACTCATTCAAAGTTGAGCAATTTTAATTCTGCTCTCTAAATCTGAATTAGCAGTGGGGGAAAAGTGCCCACAGGGAATCGTAAAACGTTAAGCTCTTAATAGATGCTTATTTCTAAATGAACCTGAAAACCTTGACTTGTGGAAATAAAGTTTAACCCTTCCGGGTACTTAAAACTGGAAAGAAAAAGGTTTTTGATTATGCAGTTAAGAGTAGTGATCCTTTGAGGCCATGTGTACCTGTGTTATTACACATGTACCTGCAAGGTATACAAGTAATAATTTCTTACATGTCATTCACAATTAAGGAGTAATAACTCTGTTGCAAATTGAATAAATCTAATGCTGTCAGATTATAAGATACGGAAACGAAAAATTGTTCAACTGACATGTTTTTTTCCAAATATTAGCTAAAAGTAGGAAGTCAAATAACCTGTGATCGCGACCTTTCAGAAAATTGTTTTGTTAGTAAACTTTTAATACGAGAAGCATACAAATATAACTTCTAAAACGCGTCAATACAATATTCATAGATATTTAGTTATTACAACGCATTTTATGTAATAATTTTGTGGATATTCCGTTTGTCTCTCTCTGTGCACACCGAACACATGTGGGCACTTTTCCCCTATACATCCCGATTTTAGAAGCTCGAAATAGTGAAAAAACGTTGATAAGTTGCACACGATTATAAGCCGCACCCCGATTTTCAAGCTCCAAATAACCAAAAAAAGGTGCGGCTTATATGTTGGATCCAGGATCTTTTAGAGTAAAAAGAGACACTATTTTATATGAATGGTTTGTTTTAATAGTCAAAATCAAAACGACAGATGTCGCCACATTAGTTTATAATTTAACCTGAGATTTGTTTCAAATAGGCACTATGAACAAATTGCCAACATTATATGCGTGTAAATGCGGTATTTAAAAATTGAATTATTCCAAAATTCATGTGCTAAAATCGAATAATCTTTGATTGGGAATCAGTTATTAAAATTGATAATTTGTATATTACTTAATTAAAAACTGTGTATTATGATTTCGAAATTTCAGGCATTTCGATTTTAAATCCAAAGTTAACACTAAAATGAAATATGTAGTATCAATTGTTACACTCAAAATAAAAAATAGATTGAGACATCAGAAATTTTAATCGTTTAGAATTAGGCAAATTACAAATAAAATTTCCAAATTTGTACAGTACAATGATTAGCGTGGAACGATTTCTTATTATAAACAGTTCAAATTAAACAATATTAAACTTAAATGTACCTATAATATGCCAAATTAAACGAGTTTAAAAAGTAGCATTAGGAATATTATTAATTTTTTGAAATGCTTAATTATTTCGCACTGCCTATGGTTACGGAATTTTCCGTAACTGTAACCTCTTTTCCAACGCCAGGATATTACTGTTTTTGTTTTTTTTTTGTTAAAGCTAACGCAATTAAACAATAAAAAATAACAATAAAAAAGAAATATTCAATGTATAAAATTAACAAAATTCCAGAATTAATTTCGTTAAACTGGCTAATTTTTTACTAATAAAAAGCGTTTGAAATGTTCAATCTTTGAGAATACAAACAAAAATAAATTGAAAATAAGCTCCGATCATTTTCTCACAAATGTAATCCTGATAATTTTTTAACTTCAAAATTCGATAAGAATTACGGGAGAAAATTGTTTGTATACCGGGGAAATGGTGAAAATATTATATGACCTTGAATTAAAAATAGCAATAATAAATCTGATTTCAGACCTGGGAGCAATGCCTTCTTATTTCGCTCAGTAATATTCGTTACACGCAGAATACGGTGCTGCCTCGAATTGAAGAAATTTTGAAAGCTCAAGGATATCCAGATTTGTCAACAGCTGCAGGCTGGAATTCAGATTGGACTCAATTGGACACTTTGGATTCTGCAGTTCTAGAAGCGTATTTAGAACGTCGTTGTGATCCTCTTGTTGGAACAATAGAGCCAAGCATGTATTTGGGGAATTTGGAATGGGACTCTGATTTGGAACCAACGCATGTTCGACCTTACGCACAGGAAGCGCTTGCCAATTTAATTGCAGTCCATGCAGAGGTAGAACACTGATTATTCCAGATCTATGCTAATAATTTCGTAGCTTGAGCACATCACTTAAAAATTGTAATCTAAATTTTTAATATTTTCATTATATTAATCAGTGGGATTATTTAAATAGGTTCGTCGAGTCTCTCCAGGATTATTAAAAAGGGTATTATCTCACATAGTGGAAACGATTGCTGAAGAACTGAATCGACTGATGTCTTGTGTGACCCGTTTTAGTCCCTCGGGTATTATCCAAGCCCGTACGGATATTTGCATGCTAACGAAAGCACTTGAACCCTACATAACGCCACGAGCAAAGTAAGAATCATTATTCTGCCGTACAAACTAAAAAGATACACAAGTCCAATCTCACTCGAACTGAAAAAATCGTGAAAAACTGTTTGCCTAAAGAACTCTAGTATCGAATAAAATTTTGAATAATCTAGATACACTATTTGGGTAAAAATAATGTGCTCTTTCATGTTTTGCAATAAAAAATTGATTTTTCAAACAATTTATATCAGAAAAAGGAACTTGTGATTTTTTACTAGTCGCGGAAAGTCAAAAATACAAGGCAAAAAGAACACAAAGTCACTTGCGGACGATGCCTTTATCGAATAGCTCGAGCACGGCCTCAAAATACAACAACAAAGCATACGTAAGGGACAGTGTGTGTTCAGTGGCTGTCCCGAACTTACCCGAACGATCGTCGCTAGTGTATAGCCGAATCTAGCCGGGACTTACTTCTCTTGTATTTCCGATCAGAGCCCGAGCTATTTTACAAGTCTAAAACATACGTAAGGGGAAACGATTCTTTTCGTTTGTAAATTCGCTTCGCAGTCGGTCACTTTTACAAGGCAAAAAAGGCACGAAGTTCTGTCGGTTCTTTTTTATTTGTATGCTGATGACGTATTACATGCCTTGTACACATTTTAGGATGCGCAAAGTGCTTTGTGTATCTTTTTATCATGTATTTCTTAACATTTTCGACTTTCCTCATTTATAAACAATCGTTTTTTGCCATAAATATTAATAATTAATAATTTTTATTAACACAGTTAGACGCAGCTTTCTCTTACGAATCCAACGATACCAAAAACTCATTTTTCATAAAAATGTAACTCATGTATCTTTTTAGTTTGGACGGAAGTATTATAAATTAAACTTTTAAATAAATAATTAATTTGCGAGTGTAAAAAATTCATGCTAAAGCAAAATAATAATAGTGCATTTCTTAACAGGGTCTTCTTAGAAGAAGCACTAGACGCAATCCCGCAACCTGCAAATAGAGAAGATTTGTTGCGAATCAAGTCGTTGTTATCCAAAGTCACAACTTCAATGAAACTTCAACTTCGATGTCTCGCAGATCCCACAGTTACAAAATCCAGTTCAGAAGTCAAAGTCTCCGACCCGGTGACAACAGTTTAGTAAGCATAATTACAGACTAGTTAAATGTAATATTAATTTTATAAATCCAAAGAATAAAGCCCGAGGAAGGAAGCATGGTTTCTAAAAATCTAATTTATACCTCTTGTACCTCTTTCTTTCAGTTCACGATACTCTTTACCCATTTCAATCGTGTCTTTGAAAAAGGGATCCCACTTGTACAAGAAACCAGATTCAATATCTCACGGTTTACGAGACATTTGTTGTTAAAAACAACGATAAGGCAACATCAGGTCCCAGCGGAACGTTCCTGGAACGTTCCCAAGGGGCAAGGAGTAAACTAAAAATAATTGGGACATATAGGGTATTGTACGTGGAAAAAATAGGCTTAGTAAAATTCTGTAATGAGACATGGTATTGCCAACTTTTTGATTTTCATTTATGCGATGCTTATTCTTCAGTCCTTCTCAACAAAATAAATACACAAATGTTACCTTTTTGCCAATACCTTATGGCTAATTGTTAATATTAACAATAATGTAGCGTTTACCGTATACTATGAAACGCTATGAAAAATCTCCCTATTATTTCGGCAACTTACGCTTAGTAATAGACAAAAACCACTGTAATTGTGGCAGATATTACAGAGGCGTGCAAGACATTCATGTGCAACTCAACACTGTAATCTGAATTTCACGAGCGGATCAAAAGCACGCCGAGGCCGGGGCACTTTGGTCCTCGGGCAAGATCGGTATTCTTCGCTATGATAGGCTGCGCGCGCCCACCGCATAGCCGGCAGTTTTTTTTGCACCAATTTCATACCTACACCGAGAGAACGTACACCAGAGTCTCGATAGATGCAAAATCTCGGGGGTTGCCTGAAAATAGCCTTGTTCATATAGCGCGTACAGCGAAACGTAAACAGTCATGGCCGCCTGAACCGTTTCCATAATATTGCGCAATCTACTTGACTGACTAGTAGTGCATGCGTCCCTTCAGAGGCGGAGTCGCAACCGTCTCTCGCCCTGCCGCCTGAGAAACTGCGGGGACCAGCAATTCTAGAAATTCGTATAACGCGTGCGATCGCGCGTTCAAATAGTGAGACTCTGGTGTACTTACTTTTCTCGTATGATCTCGTCGCACGCTAAGTTAGTGTGGGTTATTTCAAACTATGGCAGCACACATTCATACTTATTAGCGAAGAGGTAACGCTATACAAAATACGTATAATACAATGCATTTGAAGTCTAAACTGTATGCTCTGAGATTAACAACGACACGCGTTTAATGTACAAACGGGCTAATGCCTTTAACGCATGGGGACCATACTATTTCAGTATGGATCACAAGCGTTCGGAGTAAGATTACGCTCATCACACTTGTTCACTCGTTGCTCACCTTACTATAATAGTATGGAGTTTTAGAGTTTCGAGTATGAGACCTGTCATGCGTTGAATTCTACGCTGTTGTACATTAAAAGCATGCCAGCTGTAAAAAGTCATGAAGAACAAGTAGGAGCTCCCTGGCGGACCGAACGAAAGGAACTGATACGCTACACATACATATCCACATCACATCCTCTCCGTATCATGCAAGAAAAACTCATTAAAAAAGAAAGATTAACATTTCACTTGTTGAAATTCGGATTCTACGTGAAATTTTTGAGTTAAAAGGTCACAAAGTAATCGCAATAGTTTTTCTTGCAACATTAAAAACTTTCAAAAAATATAATACTTATCGATGAAGTGCGCTGAAGGCAACTTCAAACGCATCGTCGTTCAGTAACAGTTAATAGGCGTTATCCGTCGACGATGCGTTTGAAGTCGCCTGCAGCCTACGTTATCGATAAGTATTATATTTTTTTAAAGTTTTTAATGTTGCAAGAAAAACTGTTGCGATTACTCCGTGACCTTTTAACGCAAAATTTCACGTAGAATCCGAATTTCAACAAGTGAAATTTTCATCTTCCTTTTTAAATGAGTTTTTCTTGCATGATACGGAGAGGATACGATGTGGATACTATAAACGATACGCTGTAGCGTATCCGCTCCGTTCGTTCGGTCCGCCAGGGAGTGCAGTGATACTTTTCCATGGATATTGTTTGAATTTTCAGTACGAACTTTAAGCTATTAATGTATGTTCTCTCGATGTAGCAGACAAGAAACAGTGAATGTTATATTCTTTCCACAATGTAAGTGAAAATAGTTGCTAGTTTCAATAGATATATACTGTAAATTAAAACAACTGGGTTTATTTTACAGGAAAATGACAGGATACATTGATTTATCGATTTTACAAAACATCTTAGGGGCCATTCATTAATTACGTGAGGGCATTTTTGACCATTTTTGACCCCCCCCCCGCGTAATGATATATAAGATTTCTTGACCCCCCCCCCTTTCTTGCGTAATATTTAACTTAGAATTTTTCTAAATAGCGTTGAATAGTCACATATTATTAAAACAATTAAAAACGTTGTTACACGAACATTCGCCGCGTTTAATTAAGGCGAATCAAAACAACACCGGCGCGTGCTAGCCCAGATAACAATGTGAAATGCATATGCGACTCACAGTGCACGCACGCATGCGGATTAATCCGCACGCGTGCGTTCACCACGGATGACAGATGCGTCCTCATATGAGACGCATATCGCTCGCACGGGTGATGGTCGCACGCGTGCGTGTAAAATGCGATCATCGTGCGACTGTACCCTGAATCCTAAAATACTATTTATATATTCAAATATCTATGTCAAATAAATAAATTGTTATTTTGGATTTACAACAAAAACCAAATTATAGTTTTCAACCATAATTTTTCCACTTCACCCAACGGAAAATCACACAATTTTGAAGGTTATATATTTAGCGTCGTGTAAAGGGAGCAAAGCGTGGTATAAACATTGTATAATCAGGCCATCTGACTAAATGTGATTCTACACTGTCCGAGTTATTCTAAGTTATTTAAAATATTATCTTTCTATAACATTGATAGTGAGCACGATTATAATGGCACGATAATATAAGAAAAATAAGGTTATGTAAAACGGAGAAAACTATAAACAAAGAAGTAAACGCGTGCTGATGGTGGGAGACTCCGGAAGACAGAGCGGGGAGACTACGTGGGCGCGCGACGGCCATCTTATCTCAACGTGAAAGTATTAACATCATTATAAAATTGATTAAAATTCATTAGAAAATTGAAGATCTATTAAAGTATTCAAAAAAGAAGTACTCAAAATTAGGAAAATTCGATTAAACATTTAAGTTGGATTTCTGCAAATACTTCAACAAATTTCTAAACAGAAATTTTAAATTTTATGCAATTAAAATTACAAATTGCAGTTATAAAAAATAAAAAGTATTTCATGGGCTATTTGAAATTAAAATTCAAAATTATAATTTGACCAACATTCTCATTAAAAAAAAACTCATTTAAAATTCAAATTGGGAATTTTCAAAATATTATTTGAACACAAAATAAACCTTTTTGATTAATTGGAACTGTTTAGATATCCCAATAAAGTTTAAATTTAAGTTTTTAAATAAATAAAGAACGTCGAAGATATTAAAATAGTACAGGCATGCGTTTTCGGCAGCCTATTCTCATGGAGCAAACTTTCAGAGTTCAAAATAATTTTTCTAACCACATAACTACGATTGACTTAGTCGTTTTCTTGCCTCGAAATTTTGTTTTTGTCGAAGTTAATTTTCCAGCTAAAGAAAAGTAAGAAAGAAATTTTCTTTTTAATTTGGAAAAAATATTATAAATATATATAAGAAAAAGTTAGAAAAAGTATTTGGAAATTTTTCACATTTTGTTCCATGAAAAGGCGGACCAATACTTTTTATTATTTTCTTCATATGATACAATTTGGAATATTCCAATTTTGATAAATAAACAATATCTAAGATCTAATTAGATCATTATTATGGAATTATTTATTATCTACAGGATGAACGCACGCATGCGTCGCAGACAGGCTGTCATACGTGAAGTACGTCGTGATGGCGATATGAGACGCATTACGCACGCACTCTACCTACCCATCACAGCATTGCGACAGGTGATGGCGACATGCGTGCGTTATGACTCGCACAGCGTGCCTCGCACGCATGCGAGTACTAGGGATGGGCGATACCGATGCGATACTTTCAGTATCGCGTACAAAGTACTCGACACTTCGATTCTCGATACCGATACTTTGAAGGTCGATGTATCGAGTAATCGATACTTTTTACATTGGTATCGACCACTTCGATTCCTTTATTTCTGCTGCTTGCTGGTTACTGCCAGCTTCGTTCTTTCTTCATCCAATAGAAACTGTCATTGGGGGAGGTCGTGCGTTGATAGGTTAATAGAGTTTGACTTTCCATTATGTAGCGAATAGCGAACCAAATAATAATTTACGTATTTATTCTTGTGTGAAAATGCATTTGATTTTTGACCTCAAACTATACAATATTGTATATAGAATTAACTATATTATTTACTAACCTCGTTTCCAATAGCTATAGCTATATCTATTTAAATTGATATAAACTATAGTTTATATCAATTTAAATAAAAACTGGGACTATACTTTTATACGCATCAGCATTTTTTTTTTTTTGATAACTATCACATCTTAACTGAAGTGTTTAGAAGAAAACTCTTAACTGTAAAATTAATGTTGAGAAAATTGACGAAAAAATGTATACTGAAAAAAAGTCGATACCCTGATATCGATTCTTTGGTATCGATACTTTTGTATTCAGATCGGTACTTGGATCGAGATCAAACTTTTCAAAGTATCGATACTTCGGCATCGATACTTTTTCTCAGTATCGCCTGGTATCGCCCATCCCTAGCGAGTACTGTGCGCCGCACGATTGTTATCTGGGAGATTCGTTTACTAAATGGCATGCAGCGCCCGACCTGTCATAACGTGCCGGCGGCGGATAGAGCAAATAAAATAGAGTGTGTGACGAGTGTGGCAGCCTAGTGTCATTCTTTTTGATTGGCTCAGTTTTCTCATAGATATTTTGGTATATATAGATATACTACACTATAGAAAACCTGAACGTAAAATGGTGGCATCCGTCTAGGGTGCCACAGCACTGTCTCTGGACCCTCTGTACGTGACGTAACAAGTGTGACAGAAACCCCCATTTAAGCCTACTAAAAGCTTGCTTTTTAAAATTGTAAAATGGGTAGTTTGAGTAGAATTAATGTAGCTACTGTGACCGTTCGAATTGAAACAATAATTGACGTAGTAAGATATTACGTGAGAATGGTTTACCCCCCCCCCCACACCGAGGAAAGGTCATGTAGAGATTTACCCCCCCCCCCCTTTCCCCTCGGGACCCTTACGTAATTAATGAATGGCCCCATATATATTTTAAGAACTTTTTATATGATTTACAGAATTTCGTCTGATTATAACAAAAAAATATAATAATCTTTTTACTAAGTCAATCGTTTAACTTTATTACATTTCCGAAAAAACAGTACTAAAATTTAAAAAATAAATAAAAATAATTTTATTTATTAACAACTCAGGCGATGATTTTAAGTTAATTTTCAAAATTTTCGTAGGACAACATGGAACCATTATTCAACAAAAAATTGCATGAGCAAACACGTTTCATTTAAAGTTGTTTCAGTTCCACCATTATGCATTATTTAAATTTAAATAATTTCTTTTGGAAACCAAAGCTTTCCACAAGCGGTTAATTTTTGCCTGTTGTGTTAAAAAGTTGAACATCCTTGTACATCTTGATACTGTACTATGGAAAATTTAACTTCAAAACTTGACACTTGAAAGTTTTTTTATATTTTTTAAGTTGAATATTGAATGCCTCTATCAAAAGCAATATTTTAGCAATTTTCGAAGTCGTTATTTTGGGTCCTTTAGAATACTAAAAACAACCAAGACCAACCTGAAATTGACAGGCTATTTGATTAAAAACTGGTTTAAATATACAATTCATATCTCAAATTTTTTCGTTTATCTCCCATAAAATGTGTTCATTACAGAACTCATTAGTTACACATTTTGATCACTAAAGTTGCAATTAGTGGCATTTTTGTAAAAAATTTAATTAATCAAATACTGCAAAACTTAAATTTAGCAATGCCAAGAAGACCAGCTTCGACCTAGTCGTAAGCAAATGTCAAACCTCAAAATTGCGATTTTTCAGCAATTTTCAACATTTTTATTTTAGGATAAAAAAGCTTCAGACAAACGCGAAATTTATGACGTAAATAGATGAAAGACTGTTTTGAAATATTATTCGTTATTTTATTTATTTACTACTATTATTATTATTATTATTTATATTATTCGTCTCAGAAAATATGGAAAACGTTTTAACAATTTTTTCTCCCTAAAATCGTAAAAAGTTATTATTTTCTGAAATTAACGACATAATTAAAGAATGTTGAGAGTAATATATTATTAAAGTATATTTGGTAATTATTCCAACAATTTTTATTTGTTTAAACAATTTTTCCCCCTGTAAAGAGTGACAAATTAATATTTTCTGGAATTAATGACACAATTAACGAATGTTGAGAGTAATATTAAAAAAAAAAAATTTCATCAAGAAATTTTCAAATAAATTTGAAAAGTGGGCGGTCTCTTAGGCTCTTAAAACGCTTGCTATACTCTGCAGACCGGTCAGTCGTCGTTGAGAAGCGTTTGAAATCGGTGTTGGGTCAGCCTGACCCAGGTGTGTACCTAACGTTAATGTGACTCCGGAACAACAGCCTAAATGGAAATAACTTGAGAAGAGAACAAGATTTGGGCAGTTTGGTTACCAAAAGGACGAGAAAACAAAAATTATGTGTTCATCTTGTTTGCAGCCAATGTGCGATGACCATCGTGCTTACATTTGCAACAATTGTTTCCGAGAAGAATAATATGAAAATGCTTTTAATTATCCTTATAACGCTGTAATTATTTAAAATAAATATTAATACTTTTTTACAGAAAATATTCAAGTATTTTCTTCATTTACGTGGTAAAAGAAAAACTTTTTTATCGTTTTATATGAAAAAATGCACCTGCTTCAAGATTCAAAAAAATTATATTTTTTGAAAGGTACAGTACAGGACTATTTTTTTCATTATTCTGGCATATTTTGAAAGTTTCCACCTACATTTTTAGTTTAAAGTATTAAAAATTAAATAAGTTACAATTTTTTTTCGTAAAATTCAATTTAAAAAAAAATAAATAAAAAATTTCGTGTATTTTTTAATCCTTGTTAAAGACATCAACAATAGTTTAATTTTGCATAAATTATTTCTATCGGCTTTTAAGTATACCTTAGATTTCTTTTAAGACAATTGATCCAGTCATTGCGGAATGGTACACGATCAAAAAAAGTATTGGGTGAGATTTACCCAGAGTGTTCTCCGTGATCGAAAAAATAGGTGTGTTCTCGGAGGGTTAAACAACCGATTCAGTAAAAAGATTAGTATTGTATTTTTTCCAATTGAATTTATTCAGATAAAAGATCTTCTCCTTTCGCTCCGCTGGGATTCGAACGCCAGCTCAACTGATTGCCGGTCAGGTATTTTTTCGTTATAATTAGAGGAAATTCTGTAAATTATATGAAAAGTTCTTAAATCATATGAGATGTTTTGTAAAATCGATAAATCAATTTATCCTGTCATTTTCCCGTAAAATAAACCGAGGTTTTTCAATTTGCAATGGTAAATTTGTTAAATAAATTTTATTCTTGTGTATATCTATTGAAACTAGAAACTATTTTCACTTACATTGTGGAAAGAATATAACATATTCACTTTGTCTTGTCTGCTAGGTATGAAATTGGTGCAAACATTAAACTCGGTACTATTCATTGTAAATGTGTGAGTTTCAAAAAACGCGCCAACTGCCGGCTATTGCAGTAGGCGCGCGCAGCCTACCATATCGAAGAAAACCGATCTTGCCTAGGGATGGGGAGTGACCGTCATCTGACCGATTTCATGAAATTTCACCGTCACCGCGAAATCTTTGCACTCTGTATGGGGCTGCGTACAGAGGCTCTGAGACAGTGTGGCAACCTAATGTAATTCTTGCTGATTGACTCGTTTTCCTTGTACATATAACATAGATAAATAGTATACTACACTATAGAAAACCTCAGCTTAAAATGGTGGCATCCCTTCTTAAAATGGCGGCATCCGGCTAGGTTGCCACACTGTCTCTGTACCAGGGATGGGTAGTAAAATACTCGTGGTAATTTTCTTGGTTTTCTACGGTAATTTACCTGGTATTTACGTCATCACCCTGGGGCTGCCACTGAACTGAAGGCTCTTTTACACCCATTTACACCTTCCGTCAACCGGTCGTCGACCGACCAATATATCGGAATATCCATTCACACCTTCGGAAAATTCAGTTGAATCTAGTAATATTTTAGTTATCTTCCGAAACTCACTAAAAGATTACTAAAATATTACTAGATTTCACTGAATTTGGCGGAGGTGTGAATGGATATTTCGATATGTTGGTCGGTCGACGACCGATTAACGGAAGGTGTAAAAGACAGTAAAAGAGCCTTGAGTGGCCTTGAGTCACTGCAAATATAACACCGTAGAGGTTCTCAGTTTTGCCAACAGATGCTGCTCGGATCGGTTCCAAAATGGCGTCCGGTCAATAGACGGAGGTGACGAGATGGGCCGAACTCCGAAAGCAAAGCTGTGGCCGTGGGCGTTCGCTGGCATCCACTGCCCAGAATTGGGGGCCGTATCCGTCATTTTTGGGGGTACGTGAGTGTAAAAATGCGCGAGGAATTCAGGTGGCACGTCCACGGGGCACGCTAGAACCCCCGCGAAAAAGATAACATGCCAGTCTACCGAGCGCGTAATGCGTGTTTTTTAAACGGCCGGGATTGTTCAGAGTGAGTCAGTTTCGCTTTGTCGATGCAAAATGGCTTCGGGCGACAATGTGGACGTGATCGAAGTGGTCGAGACGAGTTTCACCCTCCCATCCCAGGATAGTGAAAATCATCTTAGACCACAGGATTCTCTAGAAGAGGACAGTAAGTCTATTTCTTTGATTTCTAATTTGACGTTTCCATCTCAACATAACCTCTATCCCGAAGTCTAGTATCATTGAAGTTTGTTCACTTGTTTTCATCAGATCACCGTCTTATTCCCTTGGTTTTCATCAAGTTCGTCTGAAATTGCATTGTTTTTACTAAATTAGTCAATCAACCTAACTGTCAGGATTACATTCAACGCCACAAGCCTCATTTATGACGTTGAGTCACTATAACCCGATAGGTATCATCTGTCATTATCACTTCCAGTCTATTTATGCGAATATTATGGAAAAAAACAAAGACTTTGCCCTCTCGTCAATCATTCTAACTCCATTGGGTCGAAAAATTACAGCCACATGTTTTTTGCACCGAAATAACTCCTCGAAAGCTATCTCCACCCCGAAATTATTTCCCGTTAGTTTTGTCCATTTTGTAGACTGTAAAAAAATACAATGAGAATTGCATTCCGTTGTAAATTTTTCTTGTTCATAAATCACGGAAATGTCAAATATTCTTGGTAAAATTATATGATTTATGAAAGAAGTTTTTTCAACTGCGAATTTACCATCTTATTTTACGCTGCGACTAATGTCCGTTTAGATGGGTGAATGTGTTCAAGAAAATTCGTCCGGTGCAGCAGACTGCCAGTAGCCAGATAAATTCACCCGAAGAAATTTGTCCGACTACTAATATAATACAAGTTATGAAGACGTTTTACTATTATTATGAAGTTAATTTCTATGTTTGTAAATGGGAGAGTGGTATTGTATTCGGCGGCTTTGTATTTAAAAAAATGTAAATATTGTTCTGGAATTTTGGAAAATGTTTCAAAATATATAATGGTAGATCTGTTTGGCCCATGTGAGTTTTTATTTTGTTTAAATAGTGCAATTTTATTAATTTTTAATTTGGAATGTAACTGAGAACAGGCTTTGCGGCCCATACTAAAATATAATTATTAGAGTTGCATTATTTAAAGAAAATAAAAACTCACATGGGCCAGGCAGATGGGCCCTTAAATATTTTGAATCGTTTCCCAAAATTTCAGCAGAATATTTACGTTTTGAAAATTTTAAAGCTGCCGCGTGTGATGCAATCCAATTAGTCATATGACAGACTGGTACGTGCCCTTAATATGAATTAGTCAAATAATGAAAAAGCAGTATAAGAAATGAAGTGATGGAATATTATTATATATTGGAAAACATAAAATATCCCCAAAAACTTTTCCGATAATAATGCCAATACTTCCGCATAATGTTTTTTCTTTCGGGTATTTTTCTAGTAATTTTTCTTCAATGCAGTCACTTCACAGATAAAAAGTAGCATACATTAGTGGCATCAAATTTCAAAAAATTTCTTACTTTAGGAATACAGACTCAGTGCCCTGCTATGTCATGTCATGTGAAATCGAAATTATAGGTTATGGTTGTGATTTATTTTGTATATATTAGCAGACGGACAAATTTGAAGTCAATCATTTATCCGAATACTGACGAAAGCCAGTATCGCCAGAAAATTGTATAGCCGGACGAAATACTTGAAGGATTTTTATACGTCTAGCAGGCCTGTCCACTGTGGAGAAATCGACTCAATCGCCACATAAGTTCTACCACCACTTCCCTCTTCTCAGGTCCAGAGGCTTGGGGGGTGGTCGCTCTCGTGAATTTGAATGAGTAGAGGTCGGTGGTGGTGTTAAAATCCCACCTGATAAATGAGCAATTTCGACGAACTTTCCCCTCAGTGGACAGGCCACTCTAGCTGGACGTACACACGAAATTTAACGTCCGTCTAGACTAGACGAACGTTTAGACACTTCGTTTATTTTAACACTAATGGTTAGTGTTCACTGTTCAATGATGTGTCCATCCGAGGTTTCCAACGTTCCAATGAACAAAATATGTTTTCTCAATTCAAATTCATTTAAAAGTATTATTTAAGTGCAGATAAAAAAATACTTATAAGTTGGTTTAAGTACGCAATATGAGCTTTTTTTGTAAATAAACCAAAATTTGATAACCAGTTTTAGTTTTAGAAGAAATTGAATAAACATTTCGTTCATTTTCACGTTCAGAACTTAAAAGACAATCCATGATCTATGCACTTACGTATCATGTAATTTTCATTGATTTTGTTTTTTGTAGTTAAGTATTTTTTGTATCGAGGCTTTTTTATAAGAACTTCAGAGATAAGTTTTATATTAGTTGAAAACAATTTCTAAATTGGCAGTTGGCAATGTTCAATTTTGGCAATTAATTTTTTTGCATGATCGATATTTCTAGAACCGTTGAATGGATTTTAATGAAACTTGGAGGTACTATGCAACTTTAATTATAATACGATTATAATCTTAATTTGCATAATTTTATCTGCAATACTCATAAGTTACATTAAAATCGAACGAACACTTGCAAATCCTGATATTTCTAAAGCCAAATCTAAATTACTCAAACTTTTTTATATTTGTTTTATGCAAAGGAATAATTTCTCTCACGCGCAACGTATCTTGAAAATCTTTTTAGTCAAGAAGTCGTTCTTCTAGAAAATTCCGAATGTAACCTTCTGTTGACGGTGTACAGTGTACACTTGTACATACATTATTACAATCAGAGACTTTTTAAATCCTAATTTAAAATGGTCTAAGTTGTCACGTTTCTCCAATTTAATATTCATGTTCCAATACTTAACGCGTAATATTATACATCTTTTTTGCCACTCAATTTTTCATTTTGAACGTTTTAGTTGAAAAATCTACAAATTGGATCAATTTTCAGTTAGTTAAATTTTGAACCTTTTTGATATGAAATTGGTCAGTTTTAAATGTTTCCAAGTAGAAATGACGTATTCGCCGTTGAATGAATATCGCTGGTAAAATTATAAACTGTAAATTGTATATCTTATTTTAAATTATGTTAAAAATTAGTTTAGATGTTAGCGATTAAGAGAAAATAAAAAATGTTCGGTTTATACCTTTTTTGGAAACTGAAAATGCTAATTTACTTAGAGTTTTTAAATTTACGTTTTTCATGTGCTTCATAATTTACCTCTGAGACACGTTTTAAGTGGTATTAGTCGCATTTCGTAAATAATTATCTCTGTTCGACTGTTTACATGGAAATTCTATAAAGTTTTATAAATTTTTTTACATTTAGCGACCACGCGTAAAGTTAATATTTTAGGAAGTTTAGACCAGAATAGATCATTATATTTAGGCATGCAAAGTTATCAACCAAAGAGAATTCGAGCGAAATTGTGTTTTAAACTCGAAAATTTAATACCTATTTGTAGGTTTAGTGTATTTGGTTTGAATATCCATTTGTCTTTTCATATTATTATAAAGTAATTCTAATTTTTTTTCGTGAGTCAAATATACAAGTGAGTTAAAAACAATAATGATAATTGTATATATTTCGGTCATGCTAATTACTCTATATTTATTCGTTAGCTTTCAACTCTTTGCATTAGGTTTGAGGCATGCAGTTTTCAAAAGATGAAATGATTGCTTGTTATAAATTAGAGTCAAAGTGAACAATGAATCAGTCTCTATACAAATATGTATTAAAGAATAGACTACATCATCTCTTAAATCAGTCAGCTTCTATACAGATTATCAAAACAATTATACGTATTTTGTACACCATTACTCATTCTACTAATTATAATTGCAAAGAACTTTTTGCAACATTATTTTCTTCCTCTGTAATTATTTGTAGCATTTTGTCAATGTATATGCGCATAATTATTTTGATTACATAATTTTTAAAACTTGTAATTCCAGTAGTATCAAAAAAGTTGTTTGTAACCCGATATTTTTTCCACTACTTTTTTCGAAAAAGATTAGATTATGAATATTTTAACGCTGGCCTTTGTCCCCTGTAAATAAGGTACTTATTCTTCTGTTGTGAACTACCTTAAAAAAAAAGTTTAGTCTGCATTACAGTCGTATTCGTACATTTCATTTTTAAAAAGCATGGCCCGTATCCGACAACAAATTGTATTTAGGAAAATGGATATACTATAACACCTGATTTTTTTTACAGATAAATCCGTGGGCGAAAAAGTGACAGCCTTTGACGTAAGTACAGAACGAAACAACTCAAAATTCACTTTAAGTGTATGAAATGCAATGACAAAATTTAAAGACAGAAGATAATGTGTCTAGTCTAAAAGTTACTTAAAGTGAAACCTCATTTGAAGAGGTCGTAACATTTTTTATCGTTCTCTCCTTGATAACCTAAATTTGTTTTTCTCTTAAACTAAATCAAAGATAAAGGAAATATTTGATGTTAACTTGTCAAGGAATGCACTCAATCACTTTCTGGGAATGTCTTATCTTTCATTCAATTATTTTCTGTTAAAGTAAATTAATTGATTAAGAAACTGCATAAGAGTGAAAACGTGTAAAGAATTTCTGCTTCACTATGGAAGAGAGTTTGCCCAATTGTCCAAGATTTTGGAAGGGTAATACTGTATCGACCTAGACTAAAGGTCCGTGAATAGATGTTATAAGTACAGTCTTAGGCCAATGTCACATTCGAGGCTCCTTGT
>CAKNYM010051572.1:223490-267424 GCA_932195095.1 Andricus curvator | reverse complement strand
AGATTGATGTTTAAGGATTATTTTTGAAAAAATCTATTATTATTTTTCAGTAGGAACTGTAAGACGTATCGCTTAAATTTGACATTTAACTGGAATATTAAAGACTATAATGATATGGAACATTATAAACATGAAATTGCAGCAACTCTCTTTAATACCTTTTTCAAAAAATCTCTTTCCTATTTGATGTCTCAGTTCTGCTTTATAGCAATTGTCCCTGATGCATCAATGAAGGCATAAAAAGAATACATAATGGCACCATGATCTTTTATTATTATAGAGCTCAACTGTGCAACATGGCAGTGCAGGACCTAAAACTCCAGTTGGAGTGGCAAGAAATAAATCAGAGCGGGAGAAAAAAATTGGCCACAGGAGAGTCGGAGTTGGGGGCGAAATTACGTATAAGAAGGTAAGAATACTTATAAACAATCTCGATTTTTTATCATTAAATGTTGTAAATAAAAATATCTAGTTTTTAAAAACAAAGGATACCTCTGAACGAAAGTTCACTCCATTTTCTCCAGCGACTATTAGTTCATACTGTTTGTAACGTATCGTTAATAGTTACTGCAAATAATAGAGGTGCTATAAATAAAAGTTGATTCTATTTTACATTGGGAACTTGTTGTCAGTTTAGTCTTTCTGACTGGTAATCTAAGGTCATTCTATACTGGACCTCTGTTCGAAGAATCTGATTAAGTTTAATGAGCTTTAAGAGACAAAAAGCTAAAGAAAGTAATTTAAATATTGTAGTGGCTTCTTAAATTAATTTAGCATTTTATGACAAAATGTTTGAGGTACTTTGAAAGTGCAAACTTTGTAATGATTTTGTAACATTTTTGCAAAAAGTAATTCATGATTATATATTTAAATAGATAAGTAGATATATGAAATTCATTTATGGTAGTTTGTAATTAATAATTTTCATTCTTTTAGATTCAATCTACTCAAATTATGGGATCGATACAATTGGGTATACAACATGCAGTTGGAGGTCTTGCGAGTAAACCTGAACGTGACTTGCTCATGCAAGATTTCATGACCGTCGAAACAACCAATTTTCCCCATGAAGGTTCAAATCACACGCCAGCGCATCACTACTCGGAGTTTAAGTTCAAGAATTACGCACCTATTGCATTTCGTTACTTTAGGGATCTGTTTGGCATCCAACCAGATGATTTTTTGGTGAGTAAAAGAGGGATGTCCTAATTTTCTTGACAGAAGAGCTAAATGAGTCAACGAATAAAAAATAAAATGATGATGAAAAAAATTTCAGATGTCGATGTGCAGTGCAGCACTGCGTGAATTATCGAATCCTGGGGCCAGTGGAAGTATTTTTTACCTGACAGAGGATGATGAGTTTATCATCAAGACTGTTCAACACAAGGAGGGTGAATTTCTGCAAACTCTGTTACCTGGATATTACATGGTGAGAACCATTGAAACCATTATAATCATTTCAATATAAAATTGTACACGATTATTTAAATTTTGAATCTATTTTACAGAACTTAAACCAAAATAAAAGAACGTTGTTGCCAAAGTTTTTTGGATTGTATTGTTATCGCTGCAACAGCAAAAATATCCGACTGGTTGCTATGAACAATCTTCTACCTTCAGCAGTCAAACTTCACCAAAAGTACGACTTGAAGGGATCCACATACAAAAGAAAAGTGAGTTAGCTTCTCTTCAATCATGGACTATCACAGTGCAAAGTTGATTTTTCTTAAATAGATAGTTATTATTTTGATTTCCTATAGGCCTCGCGACTTGAAAGGGCAAAGTCTTCGCCTACGTACAAAGACCTAGACTTTATGGAACATCATCCAGAGGGAATTTTTCTGGAAGCCGATACATACAGTGCTCTAGTCAAAACGATTCAACGGGACTGTCGTGTACTCGAAAGTTTCAAAATCATGGACTACTCTCTTCTCGTTGGAATTCACAACCTTGATCAAGCTGCTAGGGAGAAAACTGTAAGAAATGTGCTCATTTTGATCATCGTTCAGTTCGATATAATGATCATTGAATGATGCGAAGTTTTCTAATGATTTTTGTTCAGGAGGATCAAAGATTATCGGCTAGCGCAGAAGAAGAAGCGGGAGAATATGGCTGTGATAGTGGGGGGTTCCTACAACCTGAGAGAGAACGAGACAGAGATGACAGGATAGGAGCCACTGCCCTCAATAGATCACGTAGTATAAATCGCCAAAGGCTGGTAGCTCACAGTACTGCAATGGAGAGTATTCAGGCTGAGAGTGAGCCCATTGACGAAGAAGATGATGTCCCGTGAGTGTCTTATCTAAATAATTTGACCTCCATCTTAAAAATGCAACTATTTCTAGTCAATAAATATTTTAATCTTCTGTTCCTAGCAGTCCGGGTGGTATTCCCGCGAGGAATGCTCGCGGAGAACGTCTTCTTCTCTTTGTAGGTATCATTGATATTCTTCAAAGTTACAGGCTCAAGAAGAAACTTGAGCACACTTGGAAATCAATGATACACGATGGTGTAAGTAATTTAAGTATACTTTTTAACTGCGTTTCATAGACTCAGCTTTGAAGAATCTAGACTTTTCTTATACTTCTATTTAATTTATTTTAGGACACGGTTTCTGTGCATAGACCAGGCTTTTATGCCCAGCGCTTCCAGGACTTTATGGCAAAAACTGTCTTCAAGAAAATACCCTCACGTAAGTACAATCCGAATCAGCCACTAGTGGCACACCTAACTTCCATGTTGGTACTCAGTAAAGCCCACTCCTAAACTTTCCATAATTTACAGCTTAAATAAGACTTGAAATCTTATCAATTCCGGTTGGATCGCGATACTGATTGTTGGATTGAAAGTTTTCAACCAATTGTTTTAACTCTGCTCTAGAATTGTAATTCTATCGCAATCCAACCATATGCGATTTCGTTCCATACGTTTGTAAGTATTTTATCCTAAAGTAGGAAAAGAATGGGTGAGATAGGGTTTTTTGACCGGAGATTTACAAATTTGATGACGCTTACATTTAGATTAGTTTGAAAATGCTCCCCTTTTTATGGATAAAGCATTTGATTATTTATTATGATACTTAACGTCATATTCTTGTAGCTAGTGTGCAGTACGCTATAAGCTAGATCTATATTTTTTAGAACTATTGTAACGTCTAATGTAAGTTTTGAACACTATATCTACGATTTAACAGTGCGCATTAAGTCGTAATGTACTTCAACGATTTGTCAATCGTTTTCCAATATCCTCAGGTATTTCTGACGAGTTTAGCTCCTTAGAAAGCTGACGTAATTTATTTTTTTCTCGAGAATTTAGATATACAATGACAAAAATTGTGAAAAGCACATTTTAAAATACTCAATACTTTACAAAGATGAGATAATTGAATTTAGTAAAGCAGTAGACATTTTTTATCTTTAGGCGACATATATTCGCAAAAATAACTGTAACTTCAATTTCAATCCATGCATTCTTGAGCAAAGTTCTCGATTAAATTGTTTGATCCAAATCGTCAAAGACTACTTAGCTCGCATTACTAACACAAATCATACGTTTATTTTTTTAATTTAATTTATGTTTCAAGTAAAGAATAACGCTAACAAAGTCTCACAAAATTTAAATTGATTCATTTACACAAATCTGGTGTCCACTAAAATAGCTGAGTATTTTCCGGTATTTATTTTTAAAATGCTCAAATTATGTTTAAGAAAAGCTGCTTGGACACAGGAATATTTTGAAATTTATTTTTAGAATTAATTTTGAACATGATAATTAACTTCGGTTTATTGTTAATCTATTGTAAGGTTCTCAGATTTGAATGATCATGCATAGAATGAGTTGCTTTTTAATACATAAGAATTCCTAACTGTTGTGACGTCACTGTGTCGTCAGTTTAGTGCGATCTACGGTAAGATTGTCAAACTCAGACAATACTTTTTATCAGATTTTCGATTCTGTCTGTTACTAAAACGCAGGGGAATTTAGTCATTTGCGATTGTGCCTTATGTGCAGTGTGGAAATAACAATGGGAATGCGAAAAGAGTGATAAAGTAGCAGTAGATTATTTTTTTATTGAAATATTCAGCTATTGGTACAATGTGGGCACCCATGTACATATTTATATATTTTGCAATAAACATTTGCCCTGTTACAACTTACATTTCATTTACTAGCCTCCCCATAACACGGATACTTTAACCCACGTTTTCCCTATTTTACTACGCCCAACAAAATAATACTAGTTTAAAACACCAGCTATTTAAATTTGTGATTTGTAAAATTATTCGTTTATTAGTATCTATATCACGTATTTAGAAGTCCATTTAACGGTTGTTCAACCCATTTAATTTCTTTTAGTACTTTGAATTCAACTTGAAAAGTTTTAAGAAAGACCATTTTCAGTGTTATAAATTTTACTTTACACATTATATTCTTTTTTTAATCATTTTATTAAATAATTCAGGATTTCATAGTTTGGACCTCCAAGTAAAAATAATGTATTTATTTTTACAAAATCATACATTGAATCTATTTTTTGGAGTTCGAAAACCGTTACGTGATAAAATTACGTATCTTTTATTAACAAATTTATTCTGTAGACTCTTTTAAAAATAAATGTACATACACATAATGTTATATATGTTTTATCATTAATTGTGTTTCTCTTTGAAGATACTAACTTTTAGCAAAGACTCTTCTTATTAAGAAAAAATCTTGTTTATCTTGTTAAGCAGAAACGAGTTAAATGGAGAGAACATTATATTAAGAATATAAAGATAGATCGAAGGGTTAAGTACTACTGAATTCAGGTGTACACTCGTTTCTGAATTCTTTAAATTCTATTGAATTAAAAAATCAAATTCTTAAAATTTTCTTTTGTATTTATTTTAGAAATTCCCTAGGGCTAATTAACTTCTTTTGAAGTGTTATTATTTTTATCTATTACCTTCAGTAAAATACTCTGATAAATCTACTCAAAATCTACTAAATTCCATTTAAGTCTTCTGAATTCACTTCAGTTCTACCGAATTCAGTTTAATTTGGGTTAACTCCTTGGATTCTTTTGAATTCTTGAATTCAGATGGGCGTTATAATTTCTTGTGGTTAATCCCTTGAGATGGATTGAAAAATGGAGACAGCTTATTTTTTGATTGGGGAGATACTGTTGGGTAATAAGTTAGCTAAATGTTGATATTTTTGTGTCCGTGCACATCTTTTCGTGTCAACTCCTTGACCTGACCTGCTACCGAACGATACTCGAAAATGCAAACGAAAAGTGGACCTGCCTGAGATTAAGGGGAACCATCGCAAATTCCGTAACCTCGTCACCAGCTACATAGGTAACTCTGTCTGTCCATTTGTGTCGTTTGTCATGTCGATTTTGTTGTTTTCATCTTCCTAAGATGCTTGCTTGCCTGCACCCCATTTTCAATGTCTGCTTCAATATTTTTCTTCGTCGGTAGAAAAATACTGTTTTTATCGCTCGGTTTCGTTAATTTACTTGGTTACTAGAATAAGTCCTACATATGTGTCATTTTTAACAGACGTAAACATTGTTGTTCGTACATTTATGTGGGTTTTCCTGTTTGAAGTACTATAATTCTCAGATGACTTTGGGACACTGCACTTTTCTGCTTTTGAAATATAGAGTTCTTTAATTTTTAAGCTTAGATGCTTTTTGAATTTGAAAATTGTCGAACATCTGCGCTTGTAAATTCAGGACCCGACTACTTGAATAATTTTCGATATTTAAAGGATATGTAAGCAATTAACGAAACTAATACAAACCCTACACTTATTTATAAATACTTCTTTGATATTTGATTATATATATTTTTTAAACGGACAGTTATCAATTTATATTTCAGTGTTATATTAATGTTAGCTAACCCTTGATTCAGAAGAAACCTCTCATTTTTAAATATCTAGGTATTATTTAAATTATTTTATGTCCCCTTATATGTTGACTCTAGGTTTCAGAAATAGGCATGAATTAATAGAAAAATTCTGCATATCTTTTAGAGATGGTCACTCAAATTGATTAATATCCTTATTAAAAAAACCTTAAATATTAAAAACTCAAAAATATGAAATTTCTGCCCAGATGTGAAAAAGAACTATAAATAGATATCAGGATTTTTGAGGACAATAATAATATTTATGATTTAATATGATTTCATGAAATATAGATGTTGCGTCTGTCTCTTTCCCCCCTCACAATTTGGAATAATATTACCATATATTTTTCTGTAACAGTATTACGAATTTGGTTATTTATATATAACGAACATTTTAAATTCTAAATGTTATTATTTTAATTAAGTTTTTACTACGTCCTGAAAGAACATTGAAGCTTTGAATTTAATTCCATATTTTAGCGTGTAATTGTGCAATAATAATGTTTATTATTATTATTACATATGCATATATTATTAATTTATAACTCAAATTAATTCAATGTTGATATGTATGTCAGAATACAGGTCTACGACCAAAATAATAATACAGATATGAGACACTGCCTCTTTTATGTTTACAGCTCTAAAACACTCTCCATCGAAAAGGAAAAGCATTTCAAGACCTCTGAGGCCTCTCGAAGGTGATTTTGATTCAACGGGTAAGTTAAATTAATTTTTTTAATGGTTCTTAATTTTTTTCTTAAATTAATCCACAAAAATAAAGCCTTGATGACTAAACAACGTTACATTTTCTTCATTCAATGGCAACTTTAAGTAAAGAATTACCGACACCGACCGTCCTATGTATATCTTTTCCGTCTTCTTATTTCTAAGCCGAAAAAGATACCTGACTCAAATTTTGGGACGCGACGTAAAATTTATCAGGGCACCATTTGAGTTTGTATTTTGTTTAAATAATGTAGTTTTATTAATTTGTAATTCGAATTAAATGTAAGTAGGAACGACGATTTAGTGCCCTGGCTATTATTAAACGAGGCTACTAAAGCCCTGCTCTGTTCCTAGTTTCCGTTCGTCTTTTAAGTTACAAATTGTTTAAACTAAATACAGACTCGAATGCGCCAGACAGCGGTGCCCTAATAGATTTTCTGTCGTCTCTCAAAATTTCAGCGATATATCTTCTTTAGTTAAAAAAATAAGCAGGTGTAAGAATTACATGATACGGTTGGTAATTCGTGACGTAATAGAATACCGTTTGCCCTTAAATCTGAATGATTTTTTCTCCATGCTAATTTTTATTATATGTGACATTCCGTAAGGAAAAGGCACTTTTGAAGTTGGAACATCGAAAACCCGTTTTTCGAGAAAAACGCATCTAAAGTTGGCGAGTGCTATAAGCGCACATGTTATATTTTCTCTTCAAACATAAAATTAACCCACTTCTGGTCACCTCCGGGACATAAGTATAACGTTACGAGATAGAGCATAGATTGAAGTATGATTTTCCATTGAAACCTTAAAATCGATACTTTTAATCTTCGTTTACAAAACTGCTAATATCTCCTAAGATACGATGGGCAAAGAGGGCCCTTTCCTTGCGGAACGTCACATGTAATTAAGCCTACGGCCAAAAATCAATTGACTTGTACGTTCCGTTCAAAAATTCTTCCTATTGTTTAGTCTTATTTTATTTTTCTTCTCTCTGAAGCTAAAGAAATTGAAAATTGCTGCAATGAAAAAATCCCCATTAACGAGATTCCCATGTCAAATACCTTCATCGTCCTTCCTGATATCAGTGATGATAGGGAAATCGTTTGCGTTAATTTCCCTGTGAAGTCCTCATCACCATAAATCCACTCATTATCCATATTCATGTACGTTTTTCCCACAAGTTGAAATAATTTTAGTTTCATTTTCGTAAAATGTCTGTAATTTTTCCTGAACCAGGTAATTGGCAAAAAAAAATCCTTACAATAAATTGTACACATTTCTTCAATTGGCTGACAATAGTTTTTTTAGTTAAAGTGGGTTTAAAAACCTTAAGTTCTAGAATGTGAAGAGTTTGTCAGTTATATGTGTAATACAATTTTTTGCTGAATGCCGAATTGGAGTGAATGTTGTGACTGTAAAAATGATAAGTTTGTTTCTGCAATTTTGAAGTATTTTCTAAAATGAAATGGCGGTAATGGTATGGTTATTATATGGTGGTTTAGTGGTGGCGGCAACCGGCAGTTCAGCTATGCATGCTACATCACCCACAAAGGCTGGTGAGTCTCCTGCTACGATCATTTACTCCCTTAAAAATAATATACTTCATATTCATACTTCATAGCCATGAAATTAATCATTCATTAACGCAAATGCACACGAATTTCAACGCATTAATAATTTAGAATATTTGAATATTAACTTAGTAACTTTCTACTACAAACAAATTTATTAATCAAGTTAGTTTGGAATGTGATTTTTTGCAAAGGAGGATGGTCATCAAGGATTGTATTTGGTCCCAGAGTATAAAATAATTTGTTTGTACAAGGGCGAGCATACGTCAGTAGTATCAGGATCTGCAAGTGTCGTTTGATTTTATTGAAATTTGATGAAATTATATTACTACATCTACATATATAAGACATTTGGAGCTCAAAGCATTTTCGAAAATTTTGCTGTGCAAACATCTTATGTCTCGATATAGAATTTCATTAAAATCAAACCAGCACTAGCAGATCCTGATATTGCTGATGTGTGTTTGCCCAAAAATGAAAATTCAAAATTACTTTCCCTCCCATTTGTCAACTGAAAATAATTGTTTGAGGCAAGAGCCATTCAAATTAAACCATGGTTTATTTATTCTCTTACGTCAAAAGTTTTTTTAAGTTGACCAATTTCGGGCAAACTAGTTCAAATATTTTTGAGTTTTTATTTTAAATACAAATTAAATTTTCTGATTTTAGGCCCAAAAGCAGCCCTTATTAAATTTCCTTTTCAAGTCATACCCATCTAGTTAACATGCAGAACATAATTTCTAGATCTCGTGCTGCATTTACAATCATCCGTTACAGGATCTTTATATACCGATGCATTTCATGACTTTATTGTTTTTATTGGCTTTTACTGAAAACTACCTTAACAGATTATTATTAATTTAGCTACTTTCTTTTATATTAAATTTTCTTTCTGGCAAGAAAAATTCTCACAACGAATGATTTACATTTCTTTTCTTTAATCATATTCTTATCAATTAATTTGAACTTTCAAACTTTAAATACTATAACTAGAAAAAGTAAAATTACCGCTTTTTGAACAAATACTTTCGGTTTAAAATACAATATTTCACTGTAATCATCTCCACGAAATTTATCACTATGCATTTATCAAACTACTAATCCGAGGGGTAACGAGCTTCTGTAATTGGTGCACACAATGATGATTCAAATCATATTTCAAACGCTGAAAATTATCAGAGGGACCACTGGCAGAGACATTTGTTTAATTCTTAGTTTTAATAGAAAAACGTATTCAATCAAGATGTCAATAGGCAGTTTTACAGTTTTAAGTACTTCTCATTTTTAATTGTTGAATTTTAGACTTATTGTAAAATTATTTAACTTTCAAGGCTAGAGTTGGAATTTTCAAGTCTAAGTTTTTAATTGCTTAATTCGAGACGTTAAAAAGTTGGATAATGAACATTTTTCAAGCCTGATAGCGTGTCTTTTTATTATACGTCGTAGGCAGAATGAAAAATGAAAGCACTATAATACTTTGATTATTATTCTTATTTTAGAATACCTATTTAAAATCGAATACTTTCATATTAAAATGTGGAAAATTGGACAATTTTACATTAGGAGCGCTTAAAATTGAACAAATGTAAGTTTAAGCGTTATTATGCGTACAATTTTCCATTTAAAAATTGAAATTTTGTCCAAATTCAACTTTTAATATTCGGAACCATTATAATACAGGGTACGCCATCTTTTATGTCGGTATGTAAACATTGAATAACTTTGAAACAAAACAATCGATTGAATTGATTAGACATGTTCTTGAAACGTCAATTCAGTACAATTTCAACCATGAATCGGTTCACACCGAAACAACGCGCCGAAATAGTGACGCTGTACATTGAAAATAGTCGTTCAGTTGTGTTAACTCAACGTGCAATATCGTCGAAAATATCGTGACCAACAGGAACCGTCTGACAACACTATTCGTCGTTTGGTGTCGAATGTTGTTGAGCACGGGACAGTGGGAGATCGTCAACATGCCGTTCATCAACGACCAATACGTTCCAATGAACTGGTTGAAGCGGTCAATTCAGTTTCTGCAACGAAAATTCCCTGGACGTCTGATGTCAAAAAGAGGCGACGTTGAATGGCCACCCAGATCTCCAGATTTGACCC
This sequence comes from Andricus curvator, assembly GCA_932195095.1. NCBI lineage: Eukaryota > Metazoa > Arthropoda > Insecta > Hymenoptera > Cynipidae > Andricus > Andricus curvator. The sequence goes on along the minus strand of CAKNYM010051572.1, from coordinate 257,109 downwards.
CTCCGGACTTTTTTGTAGGGTTATTTGAAAAGCAAAGTATATGCCAGCAAGCCTCAGACCATTGACGAGCTCAATGCAGACATTCGTGCCGAAATCATCGCTATACCGCCCGAGATGCTCGAAAAGGTAATGGAAAACGCAGCAGAAAGGGCACATTTTGCTGTGGCCAATAAAGGTGACCACTTAATTGATGTTGTATTCAAAAACTAGTCAAAATAAATTGTAAAGGACCACATTGAATAATAATACCTCATATATAGAAATCGGTTGTTTTGTTTCAAAGTTATTCAATGTTTACATACCGGCATAAAAGATGGCGTACCCGGTAAATTTATGATACTCAAAATCGAAGAGATAAAGTATGTAAATTTCAAGAATTAGACCATTTTATCAAATTAAAAGTGGTTTAAGTTGAACAATTTTTTTTGAAGCATTACAAACTCTCCGGTTAAAAGTTTTAATTTTTTTAAATCGTACAATTTCCAATTGAAAGTCTTAATGTAGGATGGAGATATTTTTTTAACTGGGGGGGGGGGGGGGGCCAAAAGTTGTAGTTTGGTACCCGGATTTTCTATAAAAAGTTGCAGACAAAAAAATGTTTCTTATGTTCACGCATCCACGACAATAAGCTCAAAATAACGAATAGTAGCGAATTTTTTGTTAACACGGTAAGAAATAAATTTTGTAATGGGTGAAAAGGGGTTTTAAAAATTAGTATGTATTTACAATTATGATCATCCTCCGAAAACTATGCAGCAATGAAAAAATTCCTATACATCGTAAATTGCCCTTAATGTTGAAAAAAGGAGAATAATCATGTTTTCACTAGTTTAAATGATACTTTTCTTGTTTAAAAGAATTTTCGTATTGGTATCAGGGTCTTATGCGTATGTATAATTACTTGTAACGATTTTTTTTATTAATAGAAAGGGTTCTAATAGATACTACTTGCACCTATGTATAATTATCCTCCGAAAGCTGCGTAGCAATACAAAATTCTTGTACAGCTTAGAATGGTCATTAAATTTAAATAAATCACATACAATCATGATTTTTGACTATTTAAGACTGCTTTTTGTACATATTTTAGTTTAATATAATTTAAAAATATTTTTCAATCATTGTATTTTGAATGTGCAATCAGTAGATTTGCTGTTATAAATGATTTGTACTACTACTGAAACGTTACCTCGATTTCCCCGGGAGCTGGTACCATTCTGTGGAATACGACCCGCTCCCGGTAATATCCCGCGGTTGTCCTTGTGGCAAACTTTTAACTACTATATACACACACACGCACACACACACACACAGGGTGTCCCAGACTCAAGTGTCCGGACTTATATAGCTTTATAAAAATATAAAAAAAAATAAATATAAAATTCCTTTTTCAAAAATCAGTTGAAGTTTTAGTTTTTTAGTTATAAAATATTTAAGCTGGACCAATCAGGAGCGCCGTATAGACAGTCGTGTGTGCGTGAGCGGGATTCCAAAGCAATGTTATCGAAGCGAGCGCAGAGGTGGGGTTAGCGACGGGAGAACAATACGTTGGAATCCCGTTCACGCACACACGACTGTTTATACGGCGCTCCTGATTGGACCAGCTTAAATATTTTATAACTCAAAAACTAAGACTTCAACTGATTTTTGGAAAAGGAATTTTACATTTTTATTTTTTATTTTTATACGGCCATATAAGTCTGGACGCTTGAGTATATATATATATATATACGGCCGGCTACAACATACTGCTCAAGGAGAAGGAAAAGGAGGAGAGGTGTCAAGAACTTAAAAGGGAGCTGCAGCGACTATACCCAAAATATTCGGCCATAGTAATTGTCCTTGCGATCGGTACTCTCTTAGGCGCGAAGCTATCACTGGTTCGTAACCTCAAAGCCATACCCGCGTGCCAAAAACATGCCAAGGCACTTTCGAGGTGGATGCAAAAAGCTGTCATCAGTGGGTCGCTCCGTGTCCTCATGACACACGAGGGTTTCGCCGGCCTGTCGTCGTAATTTCATCGTGCCACCGTTCTCACGGTCCACAGTGGGATGAAATCAAAAAACGAGGTTCAAAATAACTTGTAGCTGGCAATTCTTAACCGATTTTGGATTTTTTTTTTTTAGAAAAATTCAGCATTGAAATTTGAAGAGATTTATGTGGCCTGATTTTTCATTTTTGTTTTGTTTAAACTTTTATGTTAATGCAAAGAGTGAATAAAAAGTCGATTTTTTCGTTTTTTTTGTTTATCTTCGTGAAAAATTTTATTCTATGATCAGCATTGCCAGACTTTATGCACGGGGGTAGCTAAAAGCAAAAAATAATTATGACATTGTTAAGTTGATTGTTATAAACAAATTCACTTAACAAATTGTCTACAATATGGATTCTTCGTTTCCAAAGTAAAATTTGGCTTTCAAATTACTTGCTTTTATCAAAAAAATAATACCCGATCATAAAAATTTGACATTCGATATTTTTTATTAATTTTATAAACAAATTATATAAACAAATGCCTAGTGTGGGCATTTAAATGCAGAAAAAAATCGTTTTTTCTCTTAATTTTCCTCAAATTATATCGCTAGTGATATTTAATGATTAAAAATTATCATCCGATATTTTTTATTAATTTTATAAACAAATTATATAAATAAATGCCCAGTGTGAACATTTAAAGGCAAAAAGAAATCGTTTTTTCTCATAGTTTTCCTAAAATTATGTCGCCAGTGATGCCTAATGATGGAAAATTATCATACGATATTTTTTATGGATTTTATAAACAAATTCTATAAACAAATGCCCAGTGTGGATATTTAAAGGCCGAAAGAAATCGCTTTTTCTCTTTAATTTCCACAAATTATGTCACCAGTGATGTTTAGTGATGGAAAATTATCATCCCAAATTTTTTATTAATTTCATAAACAAATTATATGAACAAATGGCTCCTTATCTCAGATTAAAGACTTAGGAATTGAAACTTGATCGCGACTAATCAATGAAATCTTAAAAAATTGAAAAAAGGATTATGATACACAGCAAGTGTATGCTTATTGTTGTTGTACAAATTTCCATCTTTAACAATTCCTAAGAATACTACATTACGAAAATTGAAAGAAACAACAATTACCAAACAATTACATCACTAGCAACATACTTTGAGGCTATTTGCGAAAAAACAAATGTTTTATACCATTAAACATTCACACTAGATATTTGTTTATATCATTTGTTTACAAAATTGATAAAAATTATTGGATGATAATTTTCCATCATAAACCTCACTGGCGACATCATTTGAGGAAAAAAGAATTTTCTTCGACCTCTAAATGACCAAGTTATAAATCTGATTAAATAATTTGTTTATAAAATTGATAAAAAATATCGTATGATAATTTACCATCATTGAACATCACTGGCGACATCATTTAAGGAAAATTAGGAAAAAAAAGATTTCTTTCTGCCTTTAAATGTCCACACTGGCCATTTGTTTATATCATTTGTTAATGAAATTAATAGAAAATATCGGATGATAATTTTCCATCACTAAATATCACTGGCGACATAATTTAAGGAAATTTAAGAGAAAAAGCGATTTATTTCGGCCTTTAAATGTCCACACTGGGCATTTGTTTATATAATTTGTTTATAAAATCAATAAAAAATATCAGATGATAATTTTCCATCATTAAGCATCACTGGCAACATAATTTTAGGAAAATTATGAGAAAAAACGAGTTCTTTTTGCCTTTAAATGTTCACACTGGGCATTTGTTTATATAATTTGTTTATAAAATTAATAAAAAATATCTAAAGATAATTGTCCATCATTAAACATCACTGGAGATATAATTTGAGAAAAATTGGAAGAAAAAACGATTTTTTCTGCCTTTAAATGTCCACACTAAGCATTTGTTTATACAATTTGTTTATAACATTAATAAAAAATATCAGATGATAATTTTCCATCATTAAATATCACTGGCGATATAATTTTAGGAAAATTATGAGAAAAAACGATTTCTTTCTGCCTTTAAATGTCCACACTAGGCATTTGTTTATATAATTTGTTTATAAAATTAATAAAAAATATCGGATGTCAAATTTTTATGATCGGGTATTATTTTTTCGTTAAAAGCAAGTAATTTTAACCCAAAAATTTACTTTGCAAACGAAGAATCAATAGTGTAGACTATTTGTTAAGTTAATTTGTTTATAACAATCAACTTAACAATGTCCTAACTTTTTTTTTGCTTTCAACTACCCCCGTGCATAAATTCTGGCAATGCTGATCATGGAAAAAAAATTTTCACGAAGATAAACAAAAAAAACGAAAAAATCGACTTTTTATTCACTCTTTGCATTAACATAAAAGTTTAAACAAAAAAAAAATAAAAAATCAGGCCACATAAATCTCTTCAAAATTTAATGCTGAATTTTTTTGAAAAAAAAAATCAAAAATTGGTTAAGAATTGTCAGCTACAAGTTATTTTGAACCTCGTTTTTTGATTTCATCCCACTGTGCGGTCGTGAGACGTGGCTATAGGTGTGATTTACCGCGGTTTTACTAGGAGCCGGTGTCATTTTTAGATGGTAGTTGCTCCCAGTGGAACCCTGTGGTGGTTGTTTAACCTGTGTTTAAAAAAAATTATATATATAGGGGCAATTTTCAGTAACCTTTAGATTTGATGTCCTAGAAGGAAGAATTTAATTTCATGCCCCCTTTCTAATTTGCAATATTAGCAAAGTTATTTTTTCATGTAAATAAGAAAATGCTTTCGTACAAATAAATTTTCGCTGGTGTTACGAGAAGGGCTTCCTAAAAAATTAGTTTAAAATAATAACTTACATTGTAGGTATCTTATTTTCAATTATATGAATGCACTTATAAGTGTGGACCAAAAAATTCCGTGTACTTTAATATTTATATCAATATTTGAAAAATTGTCGCTGGTATAACGGTCGCTGGTGTAACGAAATCATAAAATTTAATGTGTGAAGTTTGCTGTTTGTTGGGAATTTATAAGCAGGCTCCCTAAGCTGCAATGTATTTGGTTGTGTTAAATTTCGGCTAAGAGTTTTTTTAGAAAAAAGGACCCAGGACGCCACGTTTCCCCACACAGAAACACATGTTTACGGCGGGAAGGACAGATGAGGGAACACACAAGCGTACTAAAAATCTTGTACAAATGCATATTAATTTAAAATTGGTAAAAAGTAACTAAAATCAAGATTTTTTTAGTGCTGAAGCCTGTTCAAGAAAGATTTTGAAAAAATAAGTGTTAGATTTAATCTAATTCAAAGAAAATGTGATGTTTTGACAAATTCCTAGGCTGTGTCTAGTCGTCTTGAAAACTTAGGGGGGTTGGACCAATAGTATTTATGTGGCCACTCACAGGGGTGCCTTCCCGCCCCCACGAGACGTTGGAAAAGGGGTAGGTGTTTCACCAAGATTATTTCTATGGCCAATCACAGGGGTGCCTTCCCGCCCCACCCGAAAATTCGGGACGACTAGCCAAGCTTATGAAAAATATTGCACTAGTCATCCCGAATTTCGGGACGACGAGACATTGCGAAATTCCTAACTTTTCCCTTTTTAATAAGTATATGCGCCATAATTTCTGGACGACTAAATTTTTTTCCCCATCGGATTATCAATATAGATTGTTCTTCCATGTTTTTATTTAGATTGGTAGGTGAGAACTGTAGATTTTTTTTACAGAAATTGATTTATTCGCGTATATCATTTAAAAAATAAAGGTTAAGAATATGTCAAAACGGTCAGAACATCACTTTTTTAAAATCAGTTTAAATTTCTTTCCCCGCTAGCAATTATTTTCTTCAAAATCTTTCCTGGACAGGTTCCAGCACTAAAAAATACCTTGATTTCAATTACTTTTTACCAATTAAAAATTATTATTAATTTGCACACGGTTTTGAGTACGCTTGTGTGGTCCCTTGTCTGTGCTTGTCTGTGCTAACCGACATAAAATGTTTTTATGCATTGGGAAAAGTGGCGCCCTCGATCCTTTTTTCCAAAAAACTCCTAGCCAAACTTTAACGCAAGCAAATGCATTACAGCTTGGGGAGCCTGTTTATAAGTTGTCATTCTGACATTCGTTTGAAATGTTCGAATTATGATATACACATCGTGAAGAAATAATTGTTAAAAATAATTAAAAGGGAGAAACGTAAGGTGAGGATGTTTTATTTGAAAATTGTGCATTATGAGCTGTCTGAAAATTTAAAAAAAGCTATATTTCCACTGGTTTACTTATTTCGGAAATACACGAATAAGCGCAGATTTAAAAACATTTTTTATATTACATTAATAGCCCGTGGTTTCAATATATACTATTATACATATATGCGGGGTATTATTTTTCAAGTGTTTTTCCTAAAAATCAAATGTCTCAGATTAGCCTGAAAGATTGGCAATAGGAGTCCTATTGGTTGGTGATTTATGGAAAAAATATGTGCCATTTTGACAAATATTTACCAGGGTGAGGGGGGGGGGGGTGCGTTTTTTTACTTTTGGGTGGATATACTACCTGTTTTGTCTACTTTTAACTCTTTCAAACAAAACAAAAAATAATTATTTCGTAACCATCTAAGAAAAGGGCGTGAAAAATCCTATCAAAACTGCCGTAGACAACATCATTTTGTTTTTATTGAAAAAGTTAAAGATAGCCAAAACAGGAAGTGTATCAAAACGGAAGTAAAAAATTTCACCCCTTCCCCCTCGGTAAATATTTGTTCAAGTAGAAAATATTTTCCCCATAAATATCTACTGATTGCACATTAAAAGTACAATGATTCAGAAATATTTTAGGATGCTATTAAACTAAAATATGTGCAAAAAGCAGTCTCAAATAGTCAGTAATCATGATTTAAAATAATTTATTTAAATTTAATGACAATTTACGGCGTATAAGAATTTTTTATTGCTGCGTAGCTTTCGGACGATATTTATGTGTGTAAGTACTAAATTTAAGAACTCTTTCAATCCATAAAATAATCAATATCCATAAGAAAAATATCATTTAATCAAGTAGAAATATGATTTTTCTCTTTTTTTTCAAGTTTAATGCGAGGTTTAATGGCGATTTACGATGTATACGGATTTTTTATTGCTGTATAGTTGTCGGAGGATACTTATAGTTGTAAATGCTAATTTTAAAACCCTTTTTATTAAAAAAAAAATTGATTTTGCACCGAAATAACAAAAAATTTGGTATTATTCATTATTTTGAGCTTTATTATGGATGCGCGAACATAAGATATATTTTGTTTCCTCTGTAACTTTTTATGGGAGATTTTTTTTCACTCCGCCATACTTAATAGTTGAATAATTATAATTTGAAAACGTTGCAAATTTGAATTCAAATTTGAATGTAAATTTCAGTGATTTTTCAATTTGTTAAATTTTGATTGTGCTTCAAATTGTTTCCATCTTTAACGTTTTAATTACGAATCAGCTTCAGTTACACATGTTCCATTATTTTTTTTCTTTTTGAAGACCTCGAAATAAAATTTAATTTTTGGTGGACTCTATTTTGGTATTGTACAATATTGATTAAATGTTTTTCATGTGGAGATTGTTCAATTTTAAATCATAATTTAAAGTCGATTATTTTTTTTTACGATTTTAATTTTAAATTTTTGAATCCTTTGAAGTTTTGAAATTGGACAAATGGCGCTTTGTTTGAAATCCTGAAAATTTAGACTTACATTTTTTAACTTTTCAAATTTGAATTTATTTAAAATTGCAAATCGTGAATCAGCGTGCACCAAAATTCGAAGTTTTACCACTCTTACTAATCGCATTCTCACCTCCTATTTTATCTTTCTTTGTTTCTGTCTCTCCCGTCCTCTCGCAGCCATAGTATCAAGTCCCGCGGAGCCCATGGTTAGTGGTGGGCCAACAATATCAAGCACCTCGGTCCCAATCGCCACTTCGACTCCCGTGAACATCTCCGCGGGTCCAGTAAGTCCACCACCGCTGACAGTGGGGGCCGAGTCTACGATAAAGGCCAGTTACCCAGCAGTCCTGAAGGGCAGAACAGCCGCGAGTCCTCCGATTCCCAACATCGTGCCCTCCGGTAAAGTGCCGCCGCCTGTGCCTCCCAGAGGAAGCGGTCGAGCCAGAACCGATGAGATCCGTGGCACCAGCGCGTTCACGTCAACTTCCGGCAGAGGTGAAGCATCTTCCGCCTTCTTGCATGAGACTGCGCCAACTCACCACCTTCGAAGTCCAAAAGGACCCTTGCATGCGATAACCTCATCCCACCGCTTTTCCTCGTCGACTTCCGGTTCCATGTGCCGGATCAAAGCCCAATGGGTTAGCAGTAACGATCCCCGTTTTTCATTTTATGATAATGTTCACTTGCATCAGTTCCAATCGCAACAATATTCTCAGGATTGTAGTCGAAAAGGTTTCGAGGAGGATGAGTTCGTTAGTGTCGAGAAGGTTGATGATTCTTACTACTTACGCACCAGCCCGTGTCCTTTTAGACCTGAGAGAGGAAATTACGTAAATGTTATCGAGTCTCCAACGATTCTTCACCAAGAACTGAAGAACTGGGTTAAAGAAGAGAGACCTGCGCAGCCAACGAGACTCAAAAAGTTTACTTATTTTATCAATCCTAGTCAAAATCCCGATCTGATGAATTACAGAATGTCCAGAAAGGATAAGAAGCACTCGGAGACTTATTCTGAGATGATGCAGAGGAAAGAAAGAGAAGTTAGAGAAAAAGAAATAGATATTGATTTGCATCAAGAAAGGCGTGGACCTAGTCCGTATCCAATTCAAAGCGAATCTAGTCACAATTCAAAAACTCCTGCTCCGGAGCAACGAAGACACAGCTTGCTGAAACACAGAATTTTTGAAAAACGATTGAAGAAAAAGAAACTCGCACCTATTCCTTCGATAAGGAAGTTTATTCCCACTTCCACATCCACATCTGTGTTTTCAGGGTCTAACGATTTGAGAACTGTTGCAAGTGTGCGGAGGGAAATCGGAATTCAATTTGGTCAACCACCCGGTTTTAAGAGTTCTGACCATGATTCGAAATTTGAGAAAAGGGTTCGGAATGATAATGTCATAAAAGAGGGGCGAGATTTTCTGCCTGCTGGCAATACAAGTAAATTTCCAGATATTGTAAAACCTACATCGTTTGGTCAGCGAAGACAGAATCTTGAAATCGAATCCAACGATAGCATGCGACTGCCGAATTATTCTTATCTGCATGGTTATTCAAACACTCGTATCTACAAGTTTTAAGTTTTTTCTGATTGATTGATTTTGTAACACATTTTTAGAGTTGCTAAAGAGTTTTTCTGAAACTTTTGATATTAATATCTAGATTTTAGATAGAGTGGCAAGTTGTGAACATATATTATGAATTTCCTTCTCCGATACTTAACAATTGTTAGATGAATACTTCACTATTTTCTGACTGATTTTAATTATCTTGCAATATACGATTATAAGAGTATCTTAAATGTTCCTAGATTTTCTGGTTAAAAAACTACTTTTCTGATAGTTTCATTTCGCCTGCATGTTCCGCGAGAATTGAATTTTGAGCCTCTTATGTATCTTCTGAATGAATAGAAAAATAAAACTATGTGACGTAACTTGTCAGTCAGTCAACTTGTTTTGTAATCTAAAATCTGAAATGTTTACTCCGAACTCCCAGCTGGTTGCCTTAGTTTGTCGCTAGTATACAACTGCAAGTTTATTAGGTCATTTCGCAGTAGACAACATTTCATAATATTCAAAGTTCCTATTTTTCGTGTTAGATTTTTTGTACATCATTGCACTCCATTGACTTTCCAATTGCACAATTCGTTTGGCATTTATCCGTTTTTTGTGCTGCACTTGAATTGTTCCTGAATATATTTTCAGATAAAAAGCTTCTAGGATATATTCCATAAACATAGGATGAATTAATGCATTTTTTAGAATCTGAAACTAGAGTCAGAATAGTAATTGTACTTTGTGTTGTAAAAAGTATATGTATATTGTACCATTAACCTCCTGTTGCTCGTATACAAATTTCCTACGCCACTACTGATCTGACCAGCCAGCTCAGTCTAGAATTAACATTTTTAAACTGAATACTATCGCTTGAACGTTTTCAGGGTGACCACTGGTCTTTAAAAATCGGGAAGTGATCGGGGATTTTTTAAAATCTAATGACAACATTATTAGAACTTTAAAAAAATTTGAATTCCAAGAATCAAAAACAAAAAATTGGTACACTCCTCATGCAATCATGTATTGCAATTTAAAATAAATAAAAACAAAGAAAGGTGACTTCCGAATCCTTTCTCGTATTTTCTTTATTTTCATTTACAAAAATGTACCAACATTTCGGACATCAGAGTTGAACTCTTGCAAATTCAAATATTGAGAAAAATTGAATTTTGAAGAATTTGAAATGGAACCATTTAAATTTCTGAAAATTTATTTCAAATTTAATAATATTAGAGAAATACTTTTGAAACAGAAGAACTTTGAATTTAAAGTGTTAAATAATTTTAGGTTGAAATATTTAAATTATTTGGTTTTAAAAGGACATACTTCAAAGTTTAGAAATGAAAGTCATTTAATACTTTAATTAATATTATTTCAGAACGAAGAAAGTCTAATAATTTCAGATTGAACAAATTCTAAATTAAACCATTTTAATTAAGTGTTATTATTAACAATTAAATTAGCAACTTTTGAAATTGAAAAATGCGAATTTAAACGTTATTATACAATTTCAATTTGAATTCTTTTATAGTTAAATAATTTCAAAGTGAAGGTATTGAAAAATTAAATTTTTTGTTTGATACTCTATAAATTGGACAATAATTTTAAACTAGTAACAATTTTTATTGTATTTGGCAATTGTTTAATTTTGAAACCTTCCAGTTTATACAATATGTATCAAACGTTTGAGTTTCAGGTTGTTCAGAGCTGAGTGTTTAATTTTCAATTCTTGCTTTTAGAATTGTTCTGCATTAGACTCGTTAATTTGGAGATTATTTTTTGAATATGTCAAATTATGAATCGTGTAGTTTTGAAGGTTTGCATTTGAAAATGTAAATAATTAATAAAAAGCTGGTAAATGACCAGTACTTTTTTCTGAGTCTTGAGTGGCCACCCTGTTTTTTCTTCTCAGATATCATTTTTTTTTTCAAGTTAAATTTATAAACGAAGGTTTTAGTGGAAGGTATATATTATAGAATACATTTTTTAAAGATATTGAATGAAAACACAACTGCCTGAGCTGGAACGTCAGAGTGCGATGAACAGAGTTAAAATCCTGTGCTTCTAGATTTGATATATTTGTTATTGTACACATTGCTAATAGTAGAACGCTTTTTGTAGGTGGCACCCTTCCTTCCACCTGCTCCACCCCGCCCCCGCCTTTTGACGACGCAGTGCATTCGAACGATCAAACTTTGGCTTCCGGTGGTCACCTCCATCATGTACAAGAATGCACCCCGGGTGCTTCCATTCTCACAAGCAGTCTGAGCAGTTCTCATTCTAGACAGAATAAAGTCGTTCATCATGTAACTCTTAGCAAAACGTACCATGACACAGTTAGGTGAGTTAATTTTCTATACTTAATACTTACAATTTTCCGATCACAAATTTAATTCGAGTTTTTGCCAAATTTGATATCAGTTGGGATGGTTTAAAATAATTGATATTTATTTCAGCATATCTGACGTGCATCTAGAAAGCAGTGGTAGTGGAAGTGGAAATAGTGGCAGGGAAACCAAATCGTCTTTGAGTGTTGAAAGTGGAGGCAGTAGTCGAGGAGGTGGTGGCCTAACGTGGACACCTCCAGCTGGAAGTGCTGAAGGTTCGACACCCACCTGGACTGAAGGCACACCCTCCTTCACTGAAAGTTCCAGCAGTGGAGATATAGGTAAGTGTCTCTACGCGCTCCACATCTACTACAATTCATGAAGCTGTAGTTAATATTTATTAAGTGAATCTACCTTAAAAGAATCAGAATCAATATACAGTTATATGTTAAAATGGCAAAGTCGTAAATTTTATTTTCTAGAATAAAATAGAGCTTAGAATCGTTTTTTCATTAAGTAAAGCATTTCTCAAGTTTATGTTGGATCAGGAATCAGTTTATCTTTTAGACGCAGGATCATTCGAAAATAGATCGTCTGATAGCCGCTGCGACATATTTTCAAACAAAAATTATTAACGATATATACTGTTTCTGGGTGTTATCGAGACTTTAAATGTCGATGAGTTGGATGAAAATGGCGCATGCACCACATTAAAAAATGCTCTTTATTTAAGTGAATATACAAAATAATATATAATGATCTAAAAAAGATATTGCGATCAAATTTTGACACAGTTGACCGTGGATTTCTCCCGCATTTCTGTGTCGAATATATTAAATTTATTTTTATATGAAATTTACATATCTAAAATTAATAAATTAAATGCCGATCTTTAAAGAGTTACGCACCGTTAAGCTCAAAACTGGGTTTTAAAATATTTCAACTTCCTTCAAATGTCCCTTTTTCTTCTCTTCATATCTCCTAAGGAGCAACATGAAAATAAGTCAGACTTGCAGAATATGACATGTATTGTCGATATCTACAACCCGAATTCGAAAAATTGAAGGACAAATGCTTCGTTATTAATTTATTTCACTTTAAAAATCATGCAAGGTTAACTCCATTTCAACCTGCGCGATACGTAAAAACAATAGAACCTAAGTTAACCTATATAAATTAGAACATAATTCTAATTAGGTATTTCAGGTTCGTGGGAGAAATCCAAGATGCCTGCACGCCGGGGGCCAAGCAATAATACTAATTGCATGCGACAAAACTTAATTTTTTTAATAACTTGAAAAAAATGATGATTCACCATAACGATATTTGGATATTATTTTTTATTTTTCAGAAGCTATTCCATCAAATAATAAAATCAATCATTTTTCTTGTAACGATTTTATTATTCAATTGACCAGCTTTTGAAATATAAAGAATAATATTCAAATATACTTATGGTGAAAAATAATTTTTTTCCAAGTTAATAAAAAAATAAAGTATCGTCCCATGCAATTGGATTTATTGCTTGGCCCTCGGGTGCAGACATCTTACGAGCTGACGTCATAACTTGAAATACCTAATGTTATAAAATATTTTTTAAATCAAACGAGAACAACCTAATTTGATAGGCTAACTTCAGTTCTATTGTTTTTACGTATCGTACAGGTTATACCGGGGTTAACCTTGCACTATTTTTAAAGCGAAATAAATTAATGAAGAAGCCAGTTTCCTTCAATTTTTAGAATTGGGGTTGAAGATATCGACCATGCATACAATATTCTGCAAGTTTCACTTATTTGTTTTCATTTTGCTCCTTAGGAGATATGAAGAGAAGAAAAAGGCACTTTTGTAGGAAGTTGAAATTTTCAAAACTCAGTTTTGAACTTAAAGGTGCGTAATTCTTTAAGGATCTGCATTGATTTATTAATTTTAGGGATATAATTTTCATATAAAAGTAAATTTAATATATTGTACACAGTAATGCGGGAGAAATCCATAGTTAAATATTCCAAAATTTAATGTTTTTTGCTCTATTTTATACTCTTTTGTAATATTGAAAACAATATTTAAATTTAAAAAGTACTGGCATCTCGTGAAAATATCATTCTTGAGTCGAAATCTCTTTTTTAGGCCCTTGAAATATTTTGTATATTCTTCCTTGCTCACGGAGTCAGTCACGCTTACCCCGAAAGGGAAATGGCCTAATGGTATAATAATAACTTAAGTAAAGAGCATTTTGTAATGGGAAAAATGAATTCTAATAACACCCAGAAACATTATATGAAGGGTGGCAGTACAGAACTGGAAAATCAACATTTTTTCGAAAATGGGTTTATTGCATAAAAAAAATCTTAAAAAATCAAACACAAGTTGTGATAAAAAGATTTGTTCGAATTCACATTTTCAATGAAGTAATAAAAAAATGTAATTTAAATTTTAGTTAAAATTTCAGCGTAGTATTTCAGCGTAGTAAGAATTTGTTTCTTCCTTTCACGATATTATTTTAAATTACTATCGATTATAGCAAAAAAATGATATTCCTTTCAACGAATAATCGTCTATTTCAGTGTGATACCGTCGCAGTAAATTTTGACTTTCTCCGAACAGAATAACTTTTGGACGATTTAGTCGGAATCGGTTCTCTTTTTTAGATTAAACATTTTTTAACCTCAGTCAGAAACTCAATATCACGGGAGTAAGTTTTTATTTTTAATTTAAACTGAAGGTTACATTTTTTATCGCAGTCCGCAGCCTAAACTGTTCCAATTTGTGGCCAGTGTCACTTTGAGATTGTCAATTCGCAGATCTATTTCCTCGAAACTAGATAACTTTTTCTAATTAAATTTTTATGTGCGTGAATCAGCAACACGTCATCTCGGAAGTGGGGTTTTGTCTTATCTTTAAATAGTGTTTTTGATTTTACAGAATGCTTTTTCGCTCTCCTGAGAAATTCCGTTTTTTTTTTGGTTATCGAGTTCTATACTACCAACCTTCATATATCGTGAACAATTATTGTTTTCGAAAACAGATTGCAACAGCTATCAGGTGATCTATTCTAGAATGGCCCAGCATTATTTTATCTTGGTAAAAAGGATCAATTGAAAATAAGTCTGATTGCCATGCCATTTGTTTAGTTTAAAAAAATCATTTCCCTGTCTAGAACTTCACTGTGCACGATTTCTTTTAATCTAAGAAGATATATTTAAGAGGGTGGTCACTGGACTGGGAAAAAACTGTAAATTGATCTGGAATCTTTTTCCAAAATTTAGTGGCCACTCTTTTTAAGAATTTATAATTTGGTCCTAATAACAAGTTCACAAGGTTTGTTTGGACTTTTGTGTTTATAACTGATTTGGAAGTGAAACTTAAAATCTAACAGTTTCCTTTAATTTGTATTTATTTATTATATTGATTCGCTTTTAAATAATAAATTAATTTCTTCATTAGTAACTAATGTGGGACCAAAGAATACGGCTGTGCATGTCAAAGCGCAGTAAGCGTCAAACCAAAAAAATGCACTTCCTGCGTTTCAACTTTGCATTACAGTTTACTGTTTATATATTACTGTGTACAAGTATTATTTATGTTAAATGAAACCTGAAAACGTATTTAACTCAATTTTGAAGAAAATGGCGCTTACTGTGTTTTGACCGCGCACAGCCGAATAATTTTAAGCCAAAGAGCCTTCACTTCTTCTTTGACTTAAAATGATCACTTTGATATTTAATTACAGGGACAATTTAGAGAATTTATTTTTAATCCTAAGCAGGTTTTTAATCGTAATCATTCCATCTCAGTGATCAGTGCCTCAATTAATCTCGTTATCTATGTATATGTTGTAGATTGTTATTCAAGGTTGACATCTGTAAGTGTTGCGAAGAGGCGTTCTTAAAACATGCCGTGATAAAATAATTTGCAAAAGCGGAAGTATCTGCTGTTTCATTTTAAGTTTTCATCTCTAGTATCAAGTTCAGAACTTTTTTGCACGACCGTACAAATTTAAATGTTGATAGCAGATTCTCCCTAAACTTTGAATAATGCGATATATAAGTTTAGTGTAAATGTCGACGGGTTATTAGTCCGAATAAGAAATTTAACTAGAGGCGAAGTATATAGATAGACCTCTTTAGTCCTTTAGTTCTGTATAGTTAATTAAGGAAGCGATGTTCATTAGTCCTGCATTGAGTATGAAAATAAAGCGGAAATGCATACACGAAACTTTATTGTCTAAGTCTTCGCACAACCCTCGTGTGCACTCTCTTATTTTAAGCATTGACAGTCACTTAGGACCTACGAGCGTGGAGATAAGTTTCTTTTCTCTTTCTTTATTATTACTAGAGTTTCTTTCACGGTATTTGCTTCACGCTTCTTTTACGTAGGCATGAGACGTAGGGTGCATTCTCCCTTTCTTACCGAGCCGCGTTACTTCTACAAAGCTTTGAAATCACGAGCTCCATTTCCTAAAATTTAGATTATTCTAAATTTTAGAATAAATAATTGTTTGGGTTTAGATACTACGAGAGGTATTTAAGAACAAAGTAGATTCCTAATAACATATACAAGATCGGCTAATTGTAAGTAACTCAATTTTCAACAAAACGCATAACTCCGGGCTCGTTATTTCAAATTTTTAATTATCCTGAAGGCGCCCGTTGAAGTAGCTAGACCTTCAAGGCTTTAGCGGGTTTTATGTTTTACCATCAACATTTTATTTTCACGAAAAGTTTTTCACGATTACTTTTAACGATACTTTTAGGTTGTCCTACGACACCAATTAGAGGCCGTCAAAGAAGTGCAGACAACAGCGGAAGAGTAACAGCCACCATGGAAGAGGCACTAGCCAGCCTCACTACTGAAATGGTAAGTTGAAGTTTTTATTCTGAACAATTTGAAATAAATTCTTAACTACATATTAGATTTGCAAATTCTAACTGCAAAAATAATAAGTCGTGATTTTGTTCGCAATTGCACTCAAATAATCCTGGATTGGCTGCCGCAAGAGTTTAAGATTTAATACTAAAAATTACTGAATCATGAGTAGATTTCCCTTGGGCTTCGGTTGGTATTAACTTCAAAATCAGAATGGTTTAATTGCATTTAAAGTTTACCCTCTAAATTGACACTTGGTTTACTAATTTGCATACCATTGTGTCAGCGCATTAAAATTTGTAAAACTGGTTACAAATATTATAGCAAAATTATAGTAATAGCAGTTTGACACTACTAAAAGTGAAAATTCTAATCGATAATAATGAATCAATTTAGTAAATCGTTGCGCCTATATGTTAGTAAATGTTGTGTCGTCTTAGTTCTTTTTTGTTAAGCGTAGCAACGAAATCGGCAGTTGGGTTTTGAAAGGTTCACTGTTCGAGCAATGCAATATCATATTTATTTCTAATTCGTTTAGCTGATCATCATTCAGGCCACGTTACATTAGATTGCTTACTTCTGACCTTTTCCTCTTCGCCGCCTTTGTTGCTAACATACTTGTCAATCAGTCAAAAGCTTAAAAAAAGTAAAGGTACGTCAGAGCGTTTCGAAGTACTTGTTTCGTTGTGCTAAATGCTTTTATTTCATTAACAAGAAATGTAGTTACTACTTAGTTCATTCATTTCATTCGTATTAATTTGGAGTACTTAGGATGGCTACGGGAACTGGGAAATGGCTGAGGATTTTCTCTGAGATACAAGAGGCCACTCTGAGTAGTTTTGACTTGACTTTATGATTTTATCTTTTATTTTGTAACAGTCTTCAGTTGATATTTCGCAACGCTCTGCACCTGACGTCAAGGTCTGAAAGCTTGTCTATTTGCCTAAATTAGGAAATACTGCAGCGAGAGTGAACTTCTTATCTTCTTCGTCCAACGTGTGTATGGTGTGCTTCGTCGCAGCGACGAATCTTCGAAAGCGGCGTAAAAATGGAAAATACAGAAAGGATTCTTTAGGATTCGGACTGTCTTGTATTGTCAGAGTATACGAAACATCACAGCAATAAAACTAAATCGAGTTTGACTTGCCAGTCTGTTTTAGTAGCTTAGAAGTTAGCGATGTATAGGGTGTCAATTCTATTTGAAAATCAAGAAAAATTTGTTGACTTTTTACTTGTGAGATTTTTTTGGCAGCTAGCTTTCCTTTTTTTTTATATGGAATTCTAATTTAAAAGAGCAAAAGTGAAGTTTTCGTACCCAAATTATTTTTAGATTGTCAACCTTTAAATGGGAAAGCTGTTAGTTTTTGTTATTTTTTAAGTACACTACCATCGGAAATTGTCGGTTATAAATCACTGCTGACTTTGAAACGTGATTAATCATTCAAAAAAGAAGCGAATTTTTTTTTTAAACCGTTAGAAAGCTTATTAAATTGCGCGTGAAATGAGCTCTTATAGATATATTTTTGACCTTTTGAGAGAATATACCATGTGAGAAGTCTTAAAAAAAAGTGTAAGAATTTTTCAAATTTTATACTTTGACTTCAACTTGTGGCATGACCTAGGAAAGTTGTAGCAAAAATCTCAAATTCATACCATACGGTCTTAACAGTCTTATCATTAATATAAGCTCATAAAATTAAAAAAACCTTTATGGGTTCTAAAGATACGACAAAAAATGTTTCAGTCTCAAATGTCAAGTTTCTGTCGGCGATTACTGCTGTCGCCGGCGAGAGCGGTGATCGCCGATAATTTCTCAGATTTTTTTTTCTGAACTTCAACTCGTCCTGTGACTTAGGATATTTATGGAAAAAAACTTAAATTGTCAGGGCGTGATCTGTGAAATCTCATCTTTAATTTAAGCCGACAAAACTTCAAAAATATTCACGGGTTCCCAAGATATGACAATAAACGTCGAAGCGTGTCTACGTCGAGTTTCAGTCGGCGATCACTGCAGACGGGCCAGACTTGCTGCTAAAGCGACTGAAATTGGGCGCAGACACGTTTGCACATATTTTCTCGTATCTCGAGAACCCATAAAGATTTTTTCAAAATTGTATAGGCTTAAATTAAAGATAAGTCTTCAAAGACTGTGTGGTATGAATTTGAGATTTTTGCTACAACTTTTCTAGGTCATGCCACAAGCTGAAGGCAAGGTATAAAATTTGAAAAATTCTTACACTTTTTTTTTTAAACTTCTCACGTGGTATATTTTCTTCAAAAGCTCAAAAATATCTCTATTAGGGCTCATTTGACAAGTAATTTAATAAGCTTTAAACGGTCTTTTAAAAGAGTTTCTCGCTCCATTTTTGAACGAAAAATCACGTTTCAAAGTCAGCAGTGATTTTTAATAGTACTTTCGCTGATCGTACCGACAATTTCCGACAGTAATGTATAACATTTCAATTAAATCGTTTAAATTCTTTAAGATTCGGCACCTTGAGACCTTGAAATGCTGGTACTTAAATATTTGCGAACAAAGGTGTCTAGTACGAAAAAGATGAGCAACTCGTGTATGCGTATGAATTTAATAATATGCGAATTGATGCTCACCTAAACTTCAATTCAAATCGATAATCATGAAAAAGCAGTACCGATTTTACAAACCACAACTTGACGATGAGGCACGTCCTTGAAAAAAAGAGTAGGAAAGCTTTAATTCCGAAAGGCAGGATTTGTAAGATAATCAGTTGCGGTTCGGATCGCATTTTCGGAGGATAGACTTTTGTCCAATGTCCTCTGATTATTCAATATAATTTTGAGTTTGAGAGTGAGCAATTATAATTGTGGCCTATGGCTTTTAGAGCGAGAGGGCGTAGAATTTTCAAGTTCCTTGTCATCTCCATCTTACTTTAAATTCATTTTGGGCAACCAATATAATTATATCTTTATTAATTACGTATTACAAATAATTAATTCACTTCTCTCGAAAAGCTTTTGATTTTAACTAATCAAATTTAAAGTGCTTGAAACTGTAAGAATATTGTATAAAATGTTGTCCTATTTTCGAAAAGTTTCAGTGATATATCTTCCCTGGAAATATTTATTTTCGAGTTTTGTAAATATAATAGAAATCTTGAAATTTAGAATCTCTTTTTAGTTTTGAATGAAGGGTGGAAAAGAAAAAGGAGGTAACTGACAATATTTATAAAATGGGGATTTTGGCTAGAAAATTCTCAAAAATTCAAATACTCATCTTGTTAAAAAGGATTTGTTCAAAATCGTATTTTTTTATGGTAGCAATACCTTAAAGTTACATTTTCATACCCATTAAAATAAAAAGTTTGTGTGATAAAAACATTTTTTATGATATTCATGAAAGGCATATATTTCAATATCTTCATAGTTCAAGATTAAAAAATGTAAATTTTATTATTTATCACTACCTAAAAGCGAAAAATCGTCTGTCACACTGTTTTCACACCGTTTCCTTGAAAGTTGATTTTTTCGGAACTGAATAACTTTTTTTCGATAAAACGTTTTTTTCCTATGTTCATCAACTCGACATCTCGGGGACGTGTCACCATTTCAAAAAAAAGAAAATTATAAATTTTGTCACGATTCTAAGACACTTTTCCCAACCCATGAAATTCTAACCTCAAAACAAAAACTTAATATTCTTGGAACCGAATGATTTTTTTTTTATCAAACTTCTTTCCTTTTTATTTAGTAACTCAACATCTCAGGACGGATCATCAAATTATTTTGTAATTTAGTATTTCATTTCTTATCACTGTTTCAATTCGACTCGGACAGGGTAACAAAGTGTCAACGCGACACGATCACATTCGGACAATATTTTCTCATAACAGGAAGCTTCTTTTCAATCAAACTTTTTTGGTATCGATTAAGCAATACGTTAGCTCGGAAGGAGAATTTTTTTATTTCAATTGCGATTTCGATTTTATACAATATTTTGTCGCTCTCCTGTACAATTGCTATTTGCCCAGTTACCTCCTTTTGCCATTCCAGCATTCAAATCGACTTATGAGCTGCAACTTTTCACGACTCTTATAAGTTCCTTATTTTGAGTGAATTCGATTACGAGCTCACGTTAATAGAAAAAGCGTCTTAATAGAGAAAGACAAAGATATCTTGACCATGTGATTGAGGAAAATAAACATAAGGAATTGTCCTGCGAGATCTTAGATTCGTTACTATTGCTTATTGTTAAGGCTCTTGTTAGTTATATACACTATACAAGTCCAAAGGCGTTGTAAATACTTCTAGCTAATTAAAAAAAAAGAAATGGCAAGACTTAATTAAAAAATAATATATATATATATATATATATATATATATATATATAAAGATTATAAAGTGTATCTATTGTTTATCGCGTTCTCTCTGTCTGTCGTGTAATTGTATAGATACATAATCGCGTGCATTTTAATCATATCCCTCTGTAAATGACAAACCAAGCAATGTATTATACATATTTTCAGGTACTGGCGAGAAAAGAGAATTTTTCTCTTCGTACATAGAAAAAACCTGATTTCTATTTGTATTAGAAATTTCAGTTTTGAAGTTTACTAATTTTCAAATTTAAAATCTTACAATTAGAATATCCAATTCACAGTACATAGTTGAAAAATTCGATGTGTAAAAAGATCTGTTGCAGGGTGGCCACTGGATCAGGAAACCGGAAAATGACAGTGAATTTATTTTCTGATCGGAAATGTTCATAATTCTTACTTTTAGGTAGAAAAGCTTATTCAATGACTTAAAAAGTCTTTGAATATTTAAAGATGTGCAATAATTAAATTAAATTAAGAATATGAGACTATATAATGTGTGAATTGTTAAGTATTAAATAATGTGAGATTGAACGAATTCGTTTTGAAATTATTAAAAAAAACGCTACGATTCATATTGGAGATTTTACACTTTTTAGCACTTCTAATTTCAAATTATTCAATTTTAAAGACTAATTGCAAAATCGCTTAATTTTCAAGGCTTAAATTGGACAATTAAAAATTTTCCGTGTCTAGATTCATCGAAATTCGGTGAATATAGACTATAGTTTCTGTGCATCAAGGCAAAATGGAAAGGGCATCTTACCGAAATTCAGTAATCGTAGGTCAAATATATTCAGTGGCGTGTGAATTTGTATTCTTCGAATTTATTAAGTTTTATTTTAAAGTAGAAGGAATTTCAAATAGAAAATGTTCAAATTAATGATTTGAAAATTCAACCCTTTTTGGTTCAAATTTAAGTCGTTCAAAATTGTGGAATTTATGAATTAAACCTTTTTTAATACTTGGATGATTGTAAATTCACTACATTCAAAATCGCATAGACTAAGATTGAAGTTTCGAGAATTCGGCAATTTAAAATTAAATATTTAAATAACTAAATTGAAATCTTTTAAAAGTAAATAATTATTGATTGACAATTCATTAATGGGAAAATTTTGATGGCTTCTAGAATTTAAAATATTTTTCTTTTGGAGATTGTTTAATTTCCATTGTTGAAAACGGGGAAATGACTGAATTTTCTCTGGTTCTTGAGTGGCAACCCTGTTACGTAAATTAATTTTTTATTAAGATTGATTAAATTATATTTTACAAACATTTTTCTGAGTGCCTGCGAATTGCAGCTGACTTCGTGCGTTTTTGTATAGGATCAGCTTAAACGGTATTTCCCCTTTTATAAAAAGGCAGGAAAGTTAATGCAAAAGTTTTGAAAGGCCAAAATGTTGTTCAAATACAAATGTTATTTAATGTTTAACGCTTGTGGATGTTGTGCGATATCAATTTGGGAGACGAAATAAGGAGGGTGTAAGTTAGCCTTGAGGTAGACTCTACGGAATTGTAGTTTTGTCTTGCAACTGAAGGAAATGCTTTTACTTAAATAAATAATTATTAAAAATTAAACTATTCGTGAATAATTAGAGTGGGTACTTTCGAAGTGAAAATGTATTTAAGGTATAGTATATTATATTATTTGTCTGAAATTTTATATAATTTGTCTATACCAATTCAAGAAAATATTTGAAGGCATTTGCTTCCGTCTTCAAAATATTAAATGTTGTACATACGATCCATAGCCACTTGCTAGATTCTTAACAGCTGTAATATTTCACCTGGTATTGGCTACTTACATCTTTCCTTGAAATCGTTAAAGCTAGACGCATTAGAATTTTCAGAATTACATTCCTCTAAAGTGTAAGTAAGCGCGGTAATCAGTTTATACATTTTTTTGTACTAATTTAAGCTTTGGTATCAGTAGAAAGCATTTTATCAATTATGTGTATCATTTATATTTTTTATATTTAGAATGCATAATCATTATACAACGAGACTTTCAGAGGGAAAAAACTCAACATATGTATATTTTCTTTATAAATTAGATTAATTTGTAGCGTAATTTTTTAAATTGCCTTTGTTGAGGAAAGTTGAGGAATAGGGTTGTTTCCAAAGTCAGATATCACTTTTCCAATGAATGGATCTTATAGTTTGTAAAATTTTAATTTTAAAAACGCGCATAAAATATTTTTTACGTATTGCTTACTATTTTTAATTTAATGTTGAAATATGAATCTTCTATCACGATGTCGATTGGAGGGCCCCTCTGACGTCAAAGGGGTAGGATTTTCCACCAATCACAGCTTATGTGTCAGTGATTCTCCAATCTCTTTTTCTGTTCCGATGTTTTGTTTTGGTTACTGCACATCGAAAATAGAAGAAGCAAAATATTGTTTAAAAAAAAATGTCGAAGGAGGGTTTCGTAAAAGCCAATAGCGGGAATCTACCGAAAATAGATATATTTCTGGTATCGGAGTATTTTAAGAGTAATTGTGACTTCGTAAGTGCAGAAATACGAGGAGTGAAAATGAAACGGTTAGGTGGCCTAACCTCTTTATCATAAGTTTCGTTAGTTTCCATCAAAGCCACATCGTCACATTGATAATTATGAGAACCTCTGAGTCACGTGACACCCACGTGACACCAACTTGAATAAGTGTTTTCCCGCCTTCAATTTTCAATAATTTTTTTTCCGCTGAATGAATCAACATAAAAAAAATTTAGAACGCACCTTGAGTTTAGATTAAAATAATCTATTGAAAAATTATTTTATCTAAAATTGCGAAACAACCCTATTGCATAGAGCCGCCGGCTAGGGAAGTGGAAAAAAGTAGAACTTCGAAGGAAAATGTTTTATATCGAGAAGTTTTTTTACGTTGTAAAAAATATTTTGCATTTTTCAAGTCAGTACCACTGCTCCCTTTCGGAGGCGTCTACGCATAATAAGAACGTATTATTGTTCTGCTCGCATTATTATAAATATCTATAACTCTATTCTTAACATTTTTCTGATACATCGGTGTGCGTGTAACATAATAGTCCGAATAAATTAATATTTACCTGACGAGGTTGAAACGTGTTCACCAAGGTCGCATCCAGGTCCTCTAAATCCCCAAAATGATTTATTTTTCATTATTTGTAAAAATGAAAACGAAATTAAATGAAAGATTTACAAAGTATCGAAACTCAGGAATTTAGTCTCTTTTTTACTTCTTCCCAGATACGATCCTGGTGCACATTGCGACTAGCATTTAGTTACTAACTTTAAATTGTGACTTAAGGGGATGTGACACTTATCCAATTCCTACCTTAACGAAATTTTTTTTGGACCATACATACCAATTCCACAAGAAATGAGATATCGAGCTGAAAGTTTGTAAAAATAAAGAAGGGACTATGCAACGTTTATGTACTAATAAATTATTAAAACTACAAGAAACATTTTTTGTGGTAATTGTAAACATTGATTATTACATCAAGGTCCCTTAGTTCCTTTTCTTTATTTTCCAAAAAGTTCAGCTGGATATCTCATTTCGTGTGGAATTGGTATGGTCCACAAAAATGTAAGGTAGGTAAGGTAAGGTAGGAATCGAATTAGTGTCACATGCCCTTAAAACAATAATTTAAATAATAGCGAAAGCGAGCAATGAAACCGAAATGTAACTAAGGTTGAATTATAACAAAGCTTTGATTTCCTTAAAATTGTGTTGGAACGACGGAAACCTTTTCGTACACAAGCAGCAAAATATATTGTTATTAAAATAAAATTAAGATTGAAATCTATCAGATATTTATATGGTATCCTTTTATTTTTAAATTGATTGCATGTTTTATTAATTTTATTTGAAGTTTATAATGTTTATAATTTAATATTACGTTACTTATTGTGATTTTTGTCTCGTACCGAACGTTTTCCAGAGTTGTTCACAGCTCTGTATTATTAGAATTTTGCACCAATGTGCTCCATTGATGTTTTATTTTAATTGTGCGTTCTCTTGTACGTAGTTTCAAAAATATTGTAAGGTTGGTCCGTATGTTTGTCGGAAATTTTTGAGATATTGCTGTAGAAATTTGTTGGAGTTTGAAGAGTGTCTTGGCAATTTGAGAAATATATACAAAAGCTCGAAGATCCGTCGCTTGCGAGCTTTCGTAGTTTCGAAAAGTCTACGTCGCTTTTAGATTATTAGCATGAGTTCTTTTTTCCAAGCTTTTAAGCTTTTTTCTCCGATTGTGCTTTCAAAACCAATTCTGGATTTGATTTTTTTCTTGCATAGTATTTCTGTTTTCAGAAGCTTAATTGGAAATTTAGACAAATCCAGGATCAAATGAAACAGGGTGGCCACTGGACCGGGAAACCATAAAAATCGGGAAATGACCAGGAATTTTTTGAGACTGAAAAAACCGGGAAATGACTGAATTTATTTTCTGGCCGAGTATGTTTTTAATTTTTAGTTTTAGTAGAGAAGCTTATCCAATCACGATTCCAATGGAAACTTTCATTGGCAACGTTTAAAAATTAAAAGTTTGAAATTTTGAATCCTTATTGCAAGCCTGTCAGCAAGGCACTTTTTCACCTTTGGGAGCAATAAATTTAAGTTCATTAAAATTTCAAAATTAGTTGAAGTATTTTTAATTCATAACGTTAAAAATTGAATTTTTAAGTCGAAACTGCACAAATTAGGTAATTTTGATTCTATAGTGTTTGAAATTCAACCATTATTTTTAATTAAGTCCTTCTAGATTCAAAAAATTGATTTCCAATTGAAAGCTTCAATAGTTGAAATAGTTAACCGTTCAATAATGAAAAAAATTGAATTGTCAAGATTGCGCTAATGAGCTCTTTAAGATTTTGAAAATTTCAAATTGAAAATCTTCAATATAGAATAATTAGAAAAAGCGTTTGAAAAAGAAAAACTTTGAATTGAAAGTGTTAAATGATTTTAATTTAAATCGTTCAAAGTTGCAGAATTAGAAATGAAAGCCTTTCAGTACTTTAGGTATTATGATTTAAAAATGTTAGCGATAATTTCGAATTAGAAACGTTCATAGTTAAGTAATTTTAAATTGAAGACGCTACAAATTCAGTAATTCCAGCTTGATGCTTTATAAGTTGAAGGATTTTAAACTAGTAGCGTGTGAAATTAAATAGTAGTTTATTCAAATTTAAAGGAACAATTTTCAATAGAAAGCGTTCAATTTGGTACAGCTTTTGGATTAGAAAATGCAACATTTCTTTTTGATCAAATTCGAAGTCGTCAAAAATTGTGCAATTTAAAAATTAAAGCCTTTTAATTCTTGGAATGATTATACATTAATGATATTGAAAATCGGATAGATTAATATTGCAATTTTGAGGATTACAAAATTTCTAATCAAAAGCGCTTCAAGTTGTACAATTTGAAAGTGAAGAATTAAAAACTGTCCGATTTGAAATTTAATTTGTTAAAAATTCGACAATTTCGAATTGAAAGTGTTAATAGTTGAATAATTAAGTTGAAAACGTTACAAATGGAATAATTTTAGATTGAACATTTCTAAATAATTTCGGTCGCTCAATCTTGTAGAATTTCAAATTGAAATTGTTATTAGTTGAATAATTTTCATTGCTTCTCTTTCAATCTGTCGTATTTTCATTGCCCTAAATATAAAATTGTTCAATTTTTAACGTTTTAATTTTGAACAAACTCGTTTGATAATTTTCAATTTGAATTATTTTTCTGTTGACTCGAAATGAAAATGGTTCCATTTTGATTGTTTCTGCTTTGCTATTGTACAAGTTTTAATGTTTTCATTGGGAGATTATTAGATTTTGGAAGCTTCAAATTTGTAAAATATTGACGTTTTGAGTTTGAAATTTTTCAGTTTTGAATGTGTCATTTTAAATTTTAAATGCTGCAAATTTAGAACATTGTTCCACATTAGGTACATTAATTTGCAGATTCTCATTTATGTATTAACTTCAAAGTATAAATTATTTACCTTCAAGGGCTGGAATTTAACAATTTAACTGACCGGAAAAATGTTTGACAAACGGAAAAAAATTAATGAATGAGCGGGAATTTTTTTCTGAATCTTGAGTGCCCACCCTGAATGGAAGCAAAGATCGCTTGAACTTGTCTATGTTTTGGCTTTGAGCAAAAAAATAAATAAATAAAAAATCGGGATATTTAGAATAGAATACGAGAGAGAATAAATTATTTTTTTCAAGTATTTTCTAACAATTATTACCGAATGATCTAGAGACGGGACACCTACAGTTTCGAACAGATAGATTTCTCGGATCACAACTTCAGTCGAGGATCTCATCGATTCGCCAGATCTGAATCAAAACGTTTAAGTTTAAAACACGTTGCGATTGTGACGGCAGTTCAACATGCCTTGAACATTCGACGTAGACGACCATGACTATGAAAATCCTCGGATGAGTCCCAAAATCTGCATTGAATCTTTGAAGGCTGGGTGAAATTGATGAGGGTATAATCATTTATTACTAAAGAATTTCGAAGAATCATCTGGGACTTGGAAGTCAGATTAGCTACGAGACTCTCGCAGAAATAGTAACAGAAGTGTTTAGTCTTTCCTGTAAACGAAATTATTCAATACTTAAAAGCATTCGAGAATATTTATTTTTGAAAGTGCACTTATAAACATTTGAGAGTTATTAAAATATTGTTTCTTTTACGTTTCGAAAAATGTAAAAATAGTTATGATTAAAAATGAATAATATCGATAAGCTCCTGCCAAGATTGTAAAAGTTGGAATGAAACCAATCGAAATTGCTTTGAGTGACCTACGTTTAAACGATTTTTGTCATTGCATACAGAAAAAAACACAAAAATTAAGGATCCGGTAGATATAAAGTAAAATAAGTTAGATATTAAATATCTTGCATCACATTTATCGAGGAATGTAGACATATTTTAAGATTTAAGTATTGTACTTACCATTAAACCTCACAGTATTTTTGTTTGCATATCAATTAGTTGTTTCTCAGTTTTTATAGAAATTCTGAATTTGACAAAAGTAAATAATTTACAGAAAACCAGTTTTCACTGAAACTAATTATTGTACTATTTTTCTACTTCATATTTTTAATTATGCAAGAAGAAGTTAGGTAGACAGTAAAAAATATATAGGGTATTTTGCTAGTTGTATCCTCTAATAATCGAAAACGTTGGTAATATTAAAGTTTTACCACTGAGAGTGAGCATTATTATTCTAACCGTACTAATCGATTAGCGGATAAGACTAAGGCGCATGTGGGTGCAATTTTATTTTCTGTTATTCGGCATAATTTATTTTAAATTAATTTACCAAATTTATCAAATTATTAATTATTCAGTTTTTTTTCTATTTCCCCCCTTTCAGACCCACCTCTAGGCACGCGAATTGGAGATAATCATTTTTTTTGTAATGACAACGGAGCATGAAATCGATTGGCCATTCGATCGGAAGGTTCATTTAATGTAAGTTGATGTAAGTATAAGCTAGGAAATGGAAAGGCTACGACAAAACGATATTATTTAAACATTCCTTTCCTTATTCTAGAATCGAAAATTTAGTGACCTTAGGCTTCGCTTTTGCTGAAAATTTAATTTTGCATTTATAAATAAATATTGAAAATTTAAACTAAATCTTGGTAACATCAGAAAAATTCAGTTAGTTTTAAATGATATATTTATTTAATTTGATATGTAAAGTAGATTTAAGAATTCTAGAAGTCATGTCATTTATTAAATTTACTAAATCCTAGTAGCCTACAATTCTGAATTTTTGAGGATGTTATCACTTTTTTAAATGTAGGAATAATAATGCTTTTTATTTGTATATTTCTGAAAAATATATAATTCGAAAAGTTAATTATTTAAGTAAAAGCGAGGCATTTTATTACGTGTCTTGTGCAAAATGTACTTTGTAAAGTACTGCATGAAGCTCATGCTTTCAAGCTCCTTCTGTGAAGACAGCTTGTTTGTTAGTTAATAATTTTTGACTCGAGAGTAGAGTCAAAAAGCTCATATTTGAGCATTGCAATATAAGATTGTCTAATTCAAAATTTTCTCTTTTTGATTATAAAGAGATAAAGATATTAAAATACTTTCTCAGGATTTCTTCAAATATTCAATTGACTTTTAATGTTTTTGATTAAACCTGTGAAATTTTAACTGAGGTTTGATCGAGAGGCTTTACTTTTTTGAAGAAATTCAAAGAAAGAGTTGCAAAATGATATTATTTATAAAAAAACAAGGATCGATTGTAAGCCTTATTCGAACTTCTTATAAATCTTATTAAAGTTGGTATTTCCCTAATTTACCTATTATTATATATACTTATATATACTTATATATACTATATATATATATATATATATATATATATCTTATTATTATAAGGACAAAAACATAGGGCTTAGCAAAGAATATTAATTATATTTTCTGCGATCGCAATAACAATTATTTTTAACGGCAAAAAATTGTTGTTCAGAAAAATATGTGAAACATATAAAAAATTGTGTATTTAACAAATTTTATTTTTGGCTGAATTATTTTTTTATATCGCTTCTTATAAATGAATAGAAAGATTATGTGTCATCGGTTCCTTTTGTCGGTAAAAAATTCCTTAGTACATGTCCTTTTGTTCTTAAAATACCTTAAAGAAATATGTGTGAGTTATTTTTCAAGACTGATTACTTTCTTCTTAATTTATAAAATTAAATTTGATAATATTTTCCAATAAGAAAGTGGAAATAATGAGTCTATACTATAATATGTGCCATTTATTTAATTCTTAACAGAAGCTGTCTTGAAATTTTGAGTAAGGTTTGCAGTGATCCTTCCTATTTCTAGAGGATTTTTTTGTAGGGAAAATCTAATAAAATGTTGGATTCTTACATAAAGAAACGTGAACATATACAGGTCAGAATTTTGAAAACGTTTTTCGAAATCTCTGCTGTTTTATTAAGAGCGCTCAGGAATTCAAACCAAAGTTGGATATCTCATGGAAAAATAATTTCGACTTCTCATTTGTTACTGTTGTACCTTTTAAGACAAATTTTAGAAATTTATTAATTCTTAATGTACACAAATACTCAAAATCGGCGGTTTTATTAACAATTTGTATTAGCGTGGAGTGATTTTTTTAACAATATGCGTGCATTTAAAGACGTATTTAAAAGGCATGTATAATGACGTCACAAAAATACCTCATCCTCAGTGTATAAGATAAAGATAATGTATTTATAAGTGTCTAAGAATAAATTATTGTTGCGCGCTGTTTATTAAATTAAAACAGAAAACGCATTTTTATTGCACCCAACCTTTGTAGTTAGAACAGTTGATTACTTTTAAACTCTGCTGTATGCCTTTTCGTATACATCTTAGTGGAATGGGTGAGATATAAGTAGTGTTGTTTATGTTCAGATGAGGTTCTTTCAACAAAGAAAGTGTCCGCTTGTAAGGGAATATTCCACGGTAATGGTCCAGTTTGGAAGATTTATTCAACCTAGTTCGATGCGCAGCAGTATTCTATGACACCTACGGGTGCGCAATAGTTTTTTTGGCTATCCTGGATTACCTCAGGACATACATGCCAAGATTATTTTCTATATTTACAAAAAAATCCAAGTTATATAATGCAAAATTCTTTTTTGGTTTTAGTTGTTTTTGTAAATATGGATAACGATTACTTCAACATAGCTTACTTACCAAGAATAGGGTGACCAGATTTCTGTTTCACCAAACCGTGACACATATTTCCCGACCCCCCCCCCGCCCCCAATAAATCGCAAAATGAAAAAAAATCCGAAAAAATTTTCAACAGGAAAAAAATTGTATTTCCAAATTTTTTGTCAAACAATTGATGAATTCATGAAAAATTGATTTAACAGTGGTTGCTCACGTCTTTTTTTATGTTTATGAAAAGCATATTAGGATATAAGTCGTACGGTCTTGAATTCTGAAGAGTAATTTGAAGGCGGTAACTGTACTAACTATGTTGTAAATAAAGGAAACTTGTTATTTTTCGCAAACAAGGAACTGTAGGAAAATGTTTTTTTTTTTCAAGTTCGGTATTTCGACAAAAACCGGGACATTTTACTACAAACCGGGACGCTTCTCAAAACACCCAAAAACCGGGACATGTCCCGGAAAACCGGGACGCCTGGTCACCCTAACCAAGAAGTTCCACTTTGAAAATTCCGAATAATCGGGTTTAAAAAAAAACCGATCGTAAACATGTTCTTTCAACAATTTTTCACTTTGTTACTACTCATGAACAGCTGTTCATAAAATGACGCGTCAAATCGCTAAATATCTCGTTTCACATCAGTTACAAGAATTATCAACGAAAAACTATATGACATCAGCAGTAGTAAGAAATTTGGAACTAGCCCGTTTGACCCCGCTAGTCTTTCTTGCCCCACATTCCCCTACATAAGTGAAATGTTTTTTCAATTGCAATATTAGCACTATTTGCAGGTGAATCGCTTCAATGTTTACGTCAGGGGAAGCGTGATTTTTCTCAAAAATAATTCTTAATTATGTCCCCA
This sequence comes from Andricus curvator, assembly GCA_932195095.1. NCBI lineage: Eukaryota > Metazoa > Arthropoda > Insecta > Hymenoptera > Cynipidae > Andricus > Andricus curvator. The sequence goes on along the minus strand of CAKNYM010051572.1, from coordinate 225,750 downwards.
CGTCATCTGGTTTAAATTATTAAGTGGCATCGTTTCATATTCATCATATTCATTTATCTTGTTTGAGATAATTTGTTATTTCTGTTCATATGAATGACTCTTAATTTGTGACTCTTTGGGGATAATTTTAATTTTTTTAGTTCTGAATCAGAAATTTACTTATAGATCGGCCCGGGGCACAAGGGCGTAAGTGCAAAATTTCGGAAATTCGTTTTATTGGCTCAAACTAATTATTTTTACCTAACTCATGTCTTTGTAGAAAATTATGTTCCAATTTGATTTAAAAGTGGGTCAAAATCCAGGTTTGGTCATTTTTTAGAAAAGTTATTACTTTTTTTGCCTGTTTTTTCCACGATTCAGTTGAGCTAAGTAATATTTCGAAAGTATATCCTTAGTTTCTTTTTAAATTGAAAAATAAAAAAGTTATGCAACTCTTTATGCGTTAATATTTTCGGTTTTAGGAATGCGTCGCACCATTGTTTTTCTCGGAAGTAGTCGCTTCTTTCAAGATGTTCCTTCCCCGGTCTGATAGAGCTAAGTAATAGCTCAAACGCACTTTCTCCTTTTTTAAATTAAAAAATACAAAAGTTTTACAGCTTTTTCCGTGTCAGGTCTGCGTTTTTTGGGACAGACTGTTCTTTGGAAAGGGTTTTCTCGCATATGGTTGCTTTTTATGCGCTTCTTTCGCTATTCAATAGATCTAAGTAATAGCTCAAAAAGATAAAAAAAAAATTAAATGCGTTTCAGTTCGACACTTTTTTAGTGTCCCGAAAAATTTGGGTTTTGTCACTTACACTCTTATGTCCCAGGCCCTTCAAATATGTATATGCATAATACGACAATTTATTTAGTATTAGTATTTATTTCTCCATTGTACACTCCTTTGAGTTTTACAATATGTGTATCCCTCATCATATAAACTTAAAAACCTTTGGTAACAATCGTCACCTATTACAAAACTAATTGGCAATTACCATAATATTACGAAATGACAATGCAATATTGAATTACTTATCATACTAGTATCACACAAACCTATTATATTAACAATTCATTTCATTTCTCTCTCGCCTTTCTCTCAAATGCCCTCGCGTATTCGGTAAGGTTGGTGTTCGGTTTACCACTGAGCGTTTTTGCGTACTAAGTGTTCACGAGCTTTCCCGGGTTTTCCCTCCGCCCATTCTTGGATCCCACTACCAATTTATTGTCTATTAACCCATCTGCTCCTTCGCAATTCCAAATGTGCATAACATTCTCCTCCTTAGTCCCACAGAGCCTACAAGAAACATCAGTACTCCTCCTTACCGGGAAGCTTTTTCTAATTTTTATACTCTTTGCAATATTTTGATTCCTCAATTTTTCCCCAATCTCCCTGAATTTCTTGTGCCAAACTAGTCTCTACTCCTCTTAATAAATTACATTCTACCACCTATTCCTTCCGCCCTTCCCATAACCACTTCACTGTTTCTCCATCTCCCACCTCCCTGCCTGCCTCCTGGAAAGTTTTACCCCAACTCGTCGGATTGCCGTTAATGATCCCACTCAGTTCCTCTCTCAAACAAATCTTAGGCCATCTATCCTCACTCATCCCACAAATTCGCATAAGATATCTGATGGCTCTTTTCCTAGCCTCGATCTCTATACTATGTCTGCCCGCTTCCATTCTCCAAATATAATTTGGTGTTGTACCATCTAACCTGATCACCATTTTAACAAACCTTCCTTGTAATTTCTCGACAACTTCTCTTCTTTCCCAAACCCAAATTTCTACCCCGTACATCCCTCCTGCTTTAACCAGCGCGTCCATCAGGTACAGTCTTTTACCTAGCTTGTTAATCCTCGCCCTTCTCATTATGCCCCATGCCGCATTCAAGGCTGTTCGAGCTTTCCCTGCCAACTTCTGGACATGTTTGGTGTAAGTTCCTCCAGTGGAAAACCAAAACCCTAAGTATTTATACATGTCCACTACCTCTAGTTCTTTCCCACCCACTTTCCACCTTTTTGCTTGTTTTCTTCTCCCTCCCTTCCTAAAAACCATCACTTTAGTTTTATCCCCGTTTATCTCCAGCTTATTTCTTTCAACGTACCCCTCCAAGCTTCTCAGCATTTCACCTAACCCCTCTGCCCAATCTGCTACTAATGCTACGTCGTCCGCAAATTTTAGACCAAATATTTTGGTCCCCCCTATTACCTTTCCTTCTATATTCCGTTTTTCCCACGCTTCGTCCATGTCTCGGATGAATATATTAAATAACGTTGG